>DWEI01004955.1:0-11208 GCA_018245875.1 Mysoria ambigua
TACATAGTGGGACGTAAACGTAACCGGTGAATGTTGGGAGTGTTCTGCATTCCTTTGCCTACCCCTTCGGGGATTACATGCGTGAAGTTACGTTACGTTACGTTACATTTGTATAACGACGATGAATTACACCCTTGTCCAGCAAACGGCACTTCCACGTGTTCAGTGCCTCTGGTGATTGTAATAATGTTCAGGTTCGATGGTACTAGTGTTGAGAGAGAAAAAGCACGCGTTGTCTTCACAAGATTTGATCAGCGACTGAATGCACTGACTCGAGAGAAGATTGACCATGTGGACGCGAGAACGGTCTTCCCTCCGTAACTGACCAGTTCATCCACGGTCTAAGCCGAGGACCGAACCTAAAAGGGTCAGTTAATTTACAGATTACATCCCTTCTTTTATACGTTAGTAAAAGATCACTTTTATCCTACTCCGATGATAAGATATGGCTGTATATTCAAAACAAGCTATTCCTCAGCAAGGACCTGTAGGATCAACACTTGGAAGTTGTGAAATTTTACAAACGACGGAATGTAGACTTGTGCATGTATATAATTATAGTTAGAACAAATGTTACAAGATACAAAATAGTGCTCACAGTTGGACATATTTTGTACAATTTTATTGTTTTCATTCCGCAAACGTAGCAGCGGCGGGCGCGTCCGTAAAGGACATTACAAGCAAATGCTACAAAATACAAATTTTAAAATGCAATCTTTGTGGCATCGCGTGATTAATGGCGGGAACGTTCAAGAGTTCGCGGTGACATTGCCAAAAATTCTAGTGCCGTATGTTAGCAAAAAGCTCCTGAGGCGAATTCCGTTCATCGCATAGTGGGAATTAGAGATAGTTCGAGTGACACTTGAGTGCGGGTACATGCAAGTCATTATGCGGACCGCAATTGTGTTAATTGTTGGCTACGTTAACGGTCTCTACCGTTTGCATTTCGCTCTGGAAAACACACATAACGCGTTTCATCGGAAAAACGAACAGTACGGTTGAACACTTACAAATAATGGTTATTGAAACTGGCTATCAAAATCGAAGTGGTCGTTTCAATTCTAAACTATTCATGGGACAATTGCTGGTTCCGAGACCAGGAGACATTTATCACGTACAAGTGCATATTAAAAACTTTGTAAGTACTCATACCTACATGTTTATAAGCTCAAAAATACGGAGTATAAGACATATTGGTCTATAGCAAAGCCATTTGATAGAAGTTTTTGAGGCTGCTGAATATTTAGAAGATGATTGTCATCTAATCTATCAAGTGCAGCCTGTGTTACGGTAGTTCTCTGTAATACTGCGAAATGCTCGTGAATTTTCCCACCTGCAGCCAGTCATCCGGGAGGACAAACGTGCAATATTGTTTAAGTTTAGAAATATTTAGCTTACATAAACCTATGATGACGGCGAAGACATTCAAAAATGTATACTCGTAACTAGTAGAAGATTTTAACTTTAGTTCTTTATTAATCGTATTATGTCTGTATAGAGGTGAGGGACAATGCCAACGTCGACCTTTTGTCATTCGACTATTAACTCAACTAAAATGTTATGGCCATAATCTGCCACGCTGGCCCAATGCAAGTAGGCACTTCAAGCATCTTAGTAAGCTAAATGAAGAACTCAAAGTTTCCTCTCGATGTTTTTCTTCATAGTTACTTCAAGTGGTCAAGTCAAGTTTTGAACCCCGGACTTCCAGACAGGGAGTTTGAATTGACGACATCATTACACGCCCATGTTCCGCTATTTGCGTTTTGTCCTCATCGCATTTAGCTTCACGAAGACGATATACTTTTAATTAGCAAAGATGAAGTGAACACGAACAATTATGCGCGGGAGCCGTCGGTCCCCGCTACAATGGCGCCAAACACAAGTTAGATTTGTTTTCGCTAATCCTAATTTCGTCTATTTAACGTATGTGTGCATTGTGAGCGCAAAGTTTCGAAGCAAGTTGGGTTTATGAAGTTTCCAGTGCAATGGAGTGGGCAATACACAGCGCAGTAATATCTGTAGCTAGAGCAGCTTGTGAAGATTTCTATATCGTAGCATTATACATATTTTATAAGGCCGTACATATTTCCTTTTAGAGCATGCGTTATATATTTTTTCTCATGCTGTTAATTGTACTATTATACGTTTGTAGTTTGTTTCTGTATGATTATTGTTACTGTTACCCCAGGTCTTTATGGTGTAGGCGACCAGTTTTACGCTTAGGTCCCTATTGCGGTGAGCCTATTGCCATACACCGGTCACATATCCAGACTCCGAGTTACTGTTAGAAATTCTGAGTTAGAAAAAATTCAATAGTATCTGAGTTTAATGAGTTTAACCATTCTACCGACAAGGCAGTCTTTTTTATATAGAAAATATAAAAAGCAATAAGATTGGTTGTTTAATTAAATTGATTCAAATATTAATATAAAAATCAATTAAGTCAGCAAATGCTTGAATCAGATCGCTGCAACGCCAACAAATAAAACTGTATTAACCCGAGAATCTAAGCTGATAGATTCCGAAGATGGAGGGAATTAATAGTTTTAAAAGCAAAGTAGAGACCGTAATGAAATTAATAGAGCCCGCCTTTCGGGGCAAAGAAGTTTTCTGTTAAAATAGTGAACGGCTAGTGATTCACTAGCAAGTTTGCATATTTAAGCGTAGATAAGGGTTATTCCATTTCCCCGGTATGAGCACGGCTTGGCGCGTTGTCGAGAGCGGGTTGTCTAGATCGGCGGGTCGTCGAGATCGGCGGGTCGTCGAGATCGGCGGGTCGTCGAGATCGGCGGGTTGTCGAGAGCGTCGGGTTACGCGGCGGCGGCGGGAAATCGAATTAGGTTGGGTGCGATATTATCACTAGTGTCTGTTGATAACAGACCGATGCGAGATACCGCCGCTCCTCCACCGAGAACGGCTCCTTTTAACGGCTGGAATGAGTTTTTATGTGCCCTACCTAATTGAATGGCTAAATTAGTTTTGTTCGACTTTAAAGGATTCTTAGAGGAACTTCTGTTCGTTGTTTCATTTATTGTCGTATGTGGCTATTAATACGCTAATTATTAAACGATTATTTTCATTGTTTCGCTATTTAACTAATTATATACACAACTATTTAGTCCAAAATGTTTTATGACCGAGTTCAAGTGGTTTGTTAAAAGCTCTGGCCTTCCAAGGTCGTATAGAAACCGGGGTTCGTTGTTGACAGGTGGAGTGGAATTAGGTCGAAAGCGTTGATATGCATTTTACCCTAATATGATAGTTTCTGTATTATACTAAACACTTATCGGATCCAACCATGATGGCTGAAACGCTTTGTGAAAGGAAGTTACCAGTGAATAGTAACGATTATGTCACTTTACTCTTGTTCGAGTGTGCTTTAGATAATCATACTCGTGATTGATAATAAATACTAAGCTTTGATGTCAGCCAATCGACGTTGGGCCAGCGTGGCGGACAGTGGCTCTAATGTTTCTCATTTTGTGATGGGACCCGTGTCTATGTCTAATGATGGTTAATGATGGTGTTGGAGTATGGCGTTGTTTATGGTTAGCTAGTTAGTTAGATCCCGTTTTCTTGAAGAACTATAAGCTGAGAAGTTGTTTGCTATTAAAAAAATTGAATTTTGCAGCTTTATTTAAGATTAGAAGACCCTGGTGATACAAGCGAAATTATATTTTCAACTTTCGTATCTTGTGGAAGTAACTTTATATGTATATTGATTTTGTATTATTTTCAAAAACCATCTGCGTCACATCTCATGCGAGTGAAACACATCTTGTTATTTTCCAATTTACAGAATACACACGCGTTTATCGGAGAGCAATTGTATCTGGTTGTTATGACTACATTGTAATATTCCACAGTAGATTCACACCGAATTTGACACGTTTTGAACTTTATGCCGATTGGAATAAAGGTTACAAAGTCTCATGATAAAAGTGGAGTAGTACCGAACAGCCTCGTGCACCAACGCACGAGGAAGCGTGTTATGCAATGCTGCGTTATAAACACAGGGTGCTGTTCATAAAACTGAGATGTTCATAATTAATGCATCGTAATCGCAGCCTCACATAAAGATTCCTTGTTTCGAGGCCGCCGTTGAATCATTTCCATGGCTGATCGTACCCCATTGATGAAACGTTAATATTAGTTATTGAGTCGTGTGCTCGTCCACTAATTAAATCCGACGTCGGTACACTCACGTGCATTTCTACAAATGCATTAGACGTGTCATCATGAATTTAAAATTCTAATAACATTTCAAATAATATGGTCTTAATATATACATCGATAAATATTTTAGTTCTTTTATTTTAAGAATATTCACGATTTTTTCACGGTTTTTGCACGATTTTTTCACGATTCACGGTGAAAACGTGGGAGTATTCTGCATTCCTCTGCCTACCTTTTCGGGGATTACAGGCATGGAGTTACGTTTTCACGATTTTTTTCACAAACGGTAAAGTAACTGTACTTATTAGAAATATTCAGTACATATAACATGGCATCCATTATGTATTCCCTTTAACTACTGATGTTCACTGTACTGTGGACCCGAGTTTTATAGTCCATCCGACTGAATAAATAGTTTACTGTAGACATATTGTTTTATTTACAGGGGTTATTGTTTTACGACTTCTCATTTTCCGTTATAAAAGTGTACTTATCCATACAGTAAATGTTGCTGAAGATTGTTCTGATTGCTTATTGCCCACCGTATGCGGTATTATACAACAAGTACTTATCTTTAATCGTTTTTATAATAAGAAGCGGACTATATTTCTATATACTGGTCTTATTTAGATATGGTGTATTCAATTGCTTGGGAATCAGAGACGTATAGATATTAAGGTTATAAATGGATCGATTTATAATAAACATAAATAATATTGTATAATTTTAATGAATTACGATTTAACCGTTATGGTTAAGAGACAAGAATGTACACGAAGCAACATAGTTTCATAATATAAATATAATAAACATAAGTACACATAATATAAACCATTACACACATCATTGTGTAATAATTACATTATTACACACAATACCATTACACACAATAATAAAAATCATTATAAACATACAAAATATTATCTTACACTCGTATGGCTTATACCGAAATTGCTATCGTGTGCTAATATTGATTTGAAATTATTTATACTCATGTACTTTACTCCGCGTGCTGTAGCTTGGGTGTAAATGCTGCAATCGAAGATTTCCTTGACCGCTAATTGGGGAGCGATCGCAAGTTAATTGAGAACGCCGGATTACATTTTGAACGTCGACACGGCAAGCGTTTCTTTGATTGCAGCAACAACGAACGGCGCGGCGTGGTGGCTTTAAGGAAAACTGCCGAGTATTCCGCGCCGTGGTCCGTTTGGCTTGCTTTTATGGGCACTTTTGTTTATTAATTTATTACAGTGAATGGCTTGCACGTTGTTTTGGGAAATAGTCGTTCTCGCCGCGTTACTTTCATTTTCGTTGCTAAGTAAATAGAATTAGTTTAGACTAACATAATTTTTAATGACAATACTAGCATATGGTTGAATATCAACTTAATTAGGTATATATCATGTAGGTATTTGAGAATTGGTTTTAAAATATATAGCAATCAGTTTTTATAATGACATTTATTTCAGGATTGTTTCAAATGACGATTTCGCTGAAACGTTGTTAATGTTATTTCATAATCGAAGCGTTAATATTTCAAATTTCTTTTCTTATTTGACTATTATCCTACTTGAATTTAATGAATTAATTGTATTTAATTGTATTATATTAGGTATACTACTTATACATGTTCAATTAAGTCATTGTCACAACGTCACCGCGAGTGGCGGAAACTCATAAAGAAGGAAGGACCTCGGATAAATCCTAAGCTGTGCGATAAAAACTTACGCGAGTAAAACCTGTGCACAATTTGATTATATTTCGTTATACTTGTTATACAGTTTACATTGTCTGAACTCTATCTAGTCTTTAGTCTGAGCCGCGAGCTCGCTCCAATCAGCGGGAGCTCATAGGGAAGGACCTCGTTTAGGTGCGAAACTATTGGAGCCATCGCGAAATACATACCAGAGTCCAGCTGGCTTAATTCATAGTTATGTCAACTCCGTTACAATGACGATTCTTGCGTAATACTCTCTAAAGCCATGCCACTTGAACCAATAAAGGATTCCTATTAAAACAACACAATCAGGAAATAGTATACAATCGTAAAACTACCGCAGTTAGACACGTGTACAAGTTCAAGCTGATTTTGTTCGTAGTCCGCGCGACGTTGGCATCGCAACATTTTAGCGCAAGTGTCTCATTATCACACGAACGCGGCCACCACTCACGTTTATCATACTAGGTCACCGTACAGCGAGTGCACGAGGTACCTACCGTTGTCCATTAAAAGTTAACTCCAACGTTGAACTTTGTTGCAAGTACAGCTGTGTCATTCTCTTGTTACAAGAACGGATATTGCGACTTCACGCTTGCGTTAAGTAGCAAAGCGCAAAATGCGTCATTACGAATATTTGTGTAGTTTAAATGGGATAAGTTCGGTTACATAGATGAGGTTTAATCTAGACAAATCATATAACATGTAATTGGTATATCTGATACTAATTAAAACGGTAAATATTTTAACGGGATAATAAACGGTAATAACAATTTAGCGGTAGATAATAAACGGGATTAGTAATTCATTATTATCGGTCTATCATCATTCCAGGTCCTTTACAGAATAAGCAGTAACGACCGCTGAACGCCTCTATTTTTACAAACTTGCCGCACTACATCTGCATTCAACACGCTACATAAATGCACGACGGTTGGGAATGTAATTGAATTCAATACGTAACTTGTACGTAACTAGTGTTGGGAGCTGTCGTTTTCTTTATATCCGTACAGTTGGCATCGCTGAGGGTTATCGCTGCATGTAGCCTCGTGTGTGCGCTTGCATGCAACTATTAAAACTTTCACTCCTATGTCCCGCTTCGCCTAGCCACGCGTCGCCAATCGGGAGGACTTTTAGCAAACCATCCTTGGTCTTGTTGGTTACAAGTGCGACTGCTGGACGGGAGGCTCCGGGTTCGTCTCTCGGGTCGGGCTCTACTAAATTTTTCTAGTTTGGATTTTATAGTAGTGATTCGGAGTCGAGATATAGTGCTCGTAGCATGGCAATAGGCTCACCACCTATTCTATAGTGGAACGTAGACGTAACTGGTGAAACGTGGGTGTGTTCTGCATTCCTCTGCTTACCTCCTTGGGAATTACAGGCGTAAAGTTAGGTTACATATATTATTATGTGGCATTAAATAGATCATAACACAGTGCTGAGTGAAGCATTAGTAGAAAACCATTTTAATTACTTCCCAGTTTTATCACAGTGGGTCGCTGGTACGGGCGTGCTCGAGGGCATCAATTAAAAGTTCGGCAACTCTTAACGACTGGAGGTCACCTGGCACCAACTATTGTTTTCTAACTGCGCACTAGGAGTGTTACGAAACGAAATTTAACATGACGAGGAACAATTAATTATTAAACGTTTAATGACTGAAGGCTCATTACTGTTCCATGCCGAGCGTTTGCTAGGCAAAATTTATATATTCCTTAATTAATATACGAGCATACCACTGTAATTTTATTACCTATTTCCTGTAATTATGTCACCTTCTTTCTGTGTTTTTGTCACTTGGCTTATGTAATTATATCACTTTGTACCGATTATTTTGTAACTTAGTTGCAGTGATGTTTTCTTGTTTTGTATACATTGAACAATTGCAAAGTTGCTACAACACTTTACGCCGATGCTCGATATGAGCTGGTGGGACCAAGTGGCGGAGCGCCTGCGCATAATATTAACCCGGTGACTTAACGCGAGTAACCCCAGTGGGGTTGACTAGCGGGTAGTTTTTGCGATAGCTCCTAGTTTCGACATATCCGATTCTCCGGAGTATCGGTAGGCGTCATATATCTTAAAAGTGTTGATTTCATATCGTTATTGAAAATCAAGTTATAATTATTAATATAATTACAGTTACATAATCAGTGTATCAACTTTATAAAGTTCTACCTCTCGATATTGGGATTTAATATCTTGGGATATCTCCACAAATACATACCCATTTACATATGTATTGCTATGGCAAAAGAGTCCATAATACACTCATTGTTGCTTGTTTAACTTTATTTATATTCTGTGGAATACAAATTAAACATTTAATATGTGAAACAAATGCCCCTATTCAATGTTGGCTTTACTTTCGGTACATTCATTCGAGCGGCGGAAAAATACATCGTTCAAAGCTAACAGTTTTAATTTAAAGTTTAATTATAAACGTTGTATAAAATATTGTACTTTTTTGATAAAACTGTTATATTTATGAACGTGTTTATTTTATAATGAACTTTTTCAATCATCAAGAACGTAACTTCACGCCTGTAATCCCCGAAGAGTTACGCAGAGGAATGCCGAACACTCACGTTTTACCGATTACGTTTACGTCCCACTATGGAATAGGTGGTAGGCCTATTGCCATGCATCGGACACATATCCAGACTCCGAACCTCTACCAGAATTGTAGTTAGAATTTCTGGTAGAAAATTTTCTAATAAGGAAGTTTGACCCGGGAATCGAAATCAATAATCAAGAAAGACTGAAAATCACCTTTAATGCTCGCGAATATCAGTGCACGGTTTCTTTTCTTTTACGCATGGTATTAACGTTTTTATAAAAGGTTGCTGATATTTTTGACTTTCATAAAAAATAATATTGTAGACAAAGTATATTCTAAGACAATTTTGACGAAAGAAGTACATTAATATATTATATAATAATAGCTACTAAGCCGGTCTCATCTGCATGGAAACTGCGTCATAATCAGAGGAGCACTTCTTGGCACTATGAATTAATAGACACCTCATTAACCCACATAATCTGCCGCCTCTTCTAAGATCATTGTTACACTAACTATTGTGCGGTTTAGCGTGTTGTAGTCATATTAACTTTATTATGCGCATGGTACCATAACAAGCTATTTGTTTAATTTTCTTCAGTGTTGGATAGGGGGAAGATGGATATCAATGTAATCATCATAAGCTTATTGCAGACCATGGCTGACATACACAGGTCCCTGGGGGTTACCTCTATAGTGCTCACATTGGACATGCGGCATATCTTCTCGCATCGTCTACGCTCCTGCCCGTGGGGATCAGGATATTTAGCTATGCGCAGACAGATTGCGTCATATATGTGTACGTGGAATATATACTCTGAGAATGTTACGGGATGCAAATGCTGGTCGACAACAGTAGTTAAACTCACTGGACATATCAAATATTGGATGATGGCCAAGTAAAAAGTCTCCGAGAACGCATACGGCTAACAGAGAATGATGGATGTCGAAGAAAGCCTGATATTTTCGAACAGACTGATTAGATAGTTAGTTCTCTCTGTACATCCTGTACAAAACCAACAAGCGTAATAATACCTACAACAGTAAGATTTTTAATCGCTAGTTTAAACTGTTGGATTAAACAGGTTTTAACTTCTATCATTGATCGTTTAATTGCTGTATTTATTATTTTGAGGCGATGTAATGCTATAGTTACATTGAATAAAACACCGGCTTCATATAAATTGAAGCTGAGTGTAGTAAATTACAAGTGTAACGTCTCTCGAAATACGAGTGGGTACAAATTGTTCCAAAGGATAATCTTGCTAAGCTGATTCCGAAATCAGACATAGTTGCTATGTGCTCCGGCTTGGAGTTCTATCATCGCATAGGATGGTACGAGACACGAGGTGGCAATCTTGTACGTGCTGCATACTTGAGAACTTGCTTTCGTTCTCAGTAAGTCAAGCGTCTAACGATTGTGGCTGTTTATGGGCAGGCAGTGAAAAATACCATATTTTTTTTTGTATACGTATTATTGGGTTTGAGTTCATTTCCATCCATTGCTAGAACTTTGCCTCTGAATATCATCTTCATCTGTTATGCAAGTAATTTTTCGTAGTATATTTTGTATGTATGTTCACCTGCATATCTTTTTTAACTCTTCCATATTTTATCCATATGTCTAGCGTGGGGATTATGCGCAAAAACCCATCATCATTATTAACTTATTGCAGCTTACTCCTGGACAAAAGCTTCTTCTTCAGGGATGATCTAAGTCAATCAGTGGGCACAAGTAGGCTGAGGACGATGATTGTTTTCATCTCCTACATCCTCTGAATTATCAGTTGTTGTTAAATCTTTGGCTACACTTATACTTGCAAATTTCATGTCACCCTTTCACCGCCTGTTGTACATATGTCGTAATGAATTTTTCGAAACTCGTTTAATTATGAACTTGTTTTGGAACTCTGGTATATATTACCGAAATATCGATACCGTATTTGACGATAGCTGATCTGATCAGCCGCGGCTAGAATTTCTGTAGGCTTAAGATGAAGCAGTTTGTCATGGTTTTGAGGGCAATAAAGGTTGGTGCTTTCTGCTTAAACATGTATTTTAAAATGAAGTCAAGACGCCTCGTGGGTGTAAGTTGTGTCTCTGTTAGGTTAGAAATGAGTGACGAACTATGTCCATAAATATTTTATTTCTTTCATGCATACTGACATATTTATTACATTTGAACCATAAATTTCTTTTACAACATGATACGTCACAATAATCTCTCTAGCCGGTATAGTACATAAGTGTCATAGAATTATTTTTTGCAAAACGAACACTGAGGCATTTACAAAATTCTCCGTTTCAATAAATCACCTCAACGTTTCAGGTCATCGAGGAAAGTTTTTATTTGCTGCACGTCGCCTACCGTCGAGCCCACACGGCCGTATATTATATTAGCGGCATTAAAATGTCTTTTGAGCGCGTCCAGTCCATTTGAAAAGATATTTCACATACGATGCCCTCCGTCTACCCTGTAAGGGGCTAGGCGTAGCGATATAATAATACATACATAAAATCTGATTTATTTGGTTCAGATATCTGAGTCTTGGTTCTCTTCAGTACTTTTGTCCATCTATGTACATTCGCAGTTTTTATCTGTTTCGTCATTCTTTCACCTTTTATATAATAAAATAGTCTTTTAAACATCGTTCGTAAAGTATTTTAAATGTAGTTCGTAAAGACTGCCTCGTTGGTCGTGTTGGTTGCAGGTGCGACTGCCGATCGGGAGGTCCCGGGTTCGATTCCCGGGTCG
>DWEI01004956.1:0-11207 GCA_018245875.1 Mysoria ambigua
ATAAATAGAGTCGCACGAGAGCCGTGCGCGGAGTACGCTTCATTATGCGCCGAAAGGTCGACCAAACTGAATAGACGTTACAGCTTAAACTAGGAGCAAAACAACACTGTCGCACCCATTACGACAGCAAGGGCGGTTGCTCTCAAGGTTCGTTAAAAATAGAGCGGCGGCGTGTTGCCAAAGCGGCGTTACCCGCCCATACGCACACAGCGGGCGCAGCGTCCGCGGCGCGCTCCCCACGAACGCCACGGCCAATTCGGGGCAGCGCGACTCTGCTTCAAGCGTTACCTATTTATTTTGTATTCGTAAACTCTAAGGAAGGCGACAGACGATTCCAATAAACGTTATCAAAATAGAGTTCACTGCGAGTACATGAAAAGAATGGTGTACGTGGAACTAGCACCGGCGTGTTTGTAAAGTTTACGATTTCTGGGTTTCGGCGCTGTCTGCCTAGACTAGCGTTGATTTATTGATAATAATAAAAATAAAGTTCTATCATAATCGGATTCAAGTTACACAATTTTCAATTATTGTTGGTTGATGAAAAAAAAATATCGCTCGTTTCGAACCGTCGTAATTAATACAATTTCGGTCATGCAGATATTTTCAATAATTCCCTACAATAATTTAATAACAAACGGATCTGGGCAGTCAACAGACACAAGGGCTACCGTCGATCACGCCAACAACCGACGTCGAACATGTCATGTTATGGTCATGAGCTGTAGTGATAAGTAACCCTATTATTTAGTGTCTAATTGCTGACAATACTACCGGAATAGGACCGTTAATTGCAAGGATCCAGTCAGTACATAAGACGAGCGTATTTAATATCAATTAGTGCACTTAGTGCGTTGGTTGTCAACCTGACCGTTAAGGCGGAGTTCGTGGATTTGAATCCTGAATGAACATGTCTGTGATGAGCACAAGAGTATTTGCATTATGTATGTACGTTTATCAGTCGCCTGGTCGTCACAACACAAGGTCTGTTAATGCTTACTTTGAAAAGATTAGTCACAAACGCATCGCTACCCCTGAGATTATCGTTCCCGGTACGCAATGCACGAGACCTGACGACCACACGCCCATCGCACCGATCCACACTGTTTCAATTTTGTTATGGACACACCAGTGGAAAAACGGAATATTTAAATTATATATAACTTTTTCTTTGCAATAAATCGAAGACTACAACATTCCATGTGTTCAAAGTTCGTCTCTATTCGATCTTGATTTTAATACGTCTACAAATCAAGATGTCAATTTGTTTATGGTGGTGTAAATTCTATAAACCTACAAATTAGTAATATGGGCGCCCTCGTGGACTCATTCCATCAATCGTGGAGCGGAGCGGTGGCAGTGTCCCGGGCGAGCCACACAACCGTACCGTAACCGTACGCACCGCGGCCGACCGCGGGGGCTCGGCACGGACACGCGTGCAGCGCCGTGCGCGCCGCGGCCGTGTCGCCGGCCTCGGACGCGCCGCGGCGAGATGCCACCACCGGTTGATTTGCAACGCATTCGACTTGACATCGAAAGTTTCAGGACAATTCTTGTAAAACATTAATTCTACTGCAATTGTTTTAGAAATAAGAAATGTACGTACAAAATGTAGGTAATAATAATATTTTAACGTTTTTTTAGGACACATGTCTTAATATGTGTGATATTGGAATGTACAATGTTGGCTGTAATAATTTATATTTTTAAAATATGACAATAAAATTTTAACAATATTTTAAAATAAAAATATTTTTAAAATATCACATAATAAAATGATCCTAAAACGTTATTAACCACTACATGTGTATTTTTATTAATTTTTTCAAAGACCGGATTTATCTCAACCCCAAACACGCGTCACTCCCTTATTCCCGTTATGTTTGGGTTATAAAAAAAACTCATAATAAAATGGTGGTTGCATCTTTTTCGTGCCGCACTCGAGCAACTTGTAAAAAATCGTTTGCAAGGTAACAAGTTTTTAGAGCAGAAAGTTTGGTTTATTAAAAAGCGGCAATTAAAATACATACCTTTAGATAAGTTATTGCAATTTATTGCAATATTTTAAATTAATTATACAGAGCCAAGCCTTTGACATAAATAATCATTTCAAATTTGTTGAAAACCTTCAGCTGTGTTGTAAAGCAATTTAACATTACGCTGCAAACTTTTTGCACAGCACTGGATGCAGGTCTCTCCGGACATCGCGGAGGTCTAAGCCGTACTCCATCACGTTACCCTATGACGTCATAATCCCGCGTCATCAAGACCTGTTGGCAGTGTCCTTATCAATCCAAGTTTAGTATTAATTGTTACTGGTTGCGTAGTAATAGTAGTAGGGCTGTGTCTCTATAGTAGAAGTAACAGCAGCGACCAGTACGATCGATCTGTGATCGTCATTTACGCAGATTTTACATACCACAGAAAAAAAAATGCAACAGACAAAACAATAAAATGCTATTTAATAATAATATTACAAAACACAGTAGTGAATTAAGCCAATTAATAATCTGCTCATATTTATAGAAACAAGCGTGCTAAAAACAATTCCATAGGCCGCGACCAAGAGATGTATAATGAAGCTAGGAGACATTTCAGCCGCACAAATTTTTATTTAGTTCACTTCTTCTTTGTTACACAATAGCCTCCTCAAAAGGGTTATACCCATAATCATCACTCCGGGTATCGCATCATCAGCGGGGAGCGCAGATCACAGCTTAGACCGTTCACACCGTCCACACAGCTGCCCACACGCGGCCAGGGCATTTAGCAGCGCCTAGGCTACCCGCGCCCCTCCGTATCCTGGCGCGCGACCGAGGAATGTAGTCTCACTCCGCCCCGTCACGAAATTAGCACATCCCTATTATATTAATTGTGACACGTAAACGTGACTAGTGAAACGTGGGACTGCACTGCCTATCTCCACGGGAATTACAGTCGCGACGTTACGTTTTATTACTATTTATTAATATACCCTAAAACATTGTAAAGTGTTTTTATTATACCTAAATCATTAAAAGAACCATAATCTAATGTGCGAGAGCAGAAAATTTCATTGGTAATTTCACCTAAATCTAACTATAATTATTATATTTGGATGTACAAAAGAAAATAAATAAATTACTGACCCACTCCACCTCTTTCATTTTTCGTACATCCATCGGGTCCTTCGTGGTTGCTATGGCGTCGATACGATATAGCCCCGAACGAATATATAAGTGTCACTTTTTATTTTAAAACAATGTCACAATAACAATGGTACACAAAAAATCGTTCGCTCCCTCGTAACTTTCCGCACGAGATTTCATAAACGAGTCAAATTTCAAAAGTCGATACGAATCGATTTAGTTCAATCAATTTGTCCCGATTCTAAATTAGAATGGCGCGCGGTTAGATTCAGTTACAAATTAATATTCCCGTATTTATGACGTTCATACGACGAAAACTGACTAAGACACACAATGTGATCGCGGAACATTGATTCACGTCGTGTGGCAAGTGTATTTTCTACATTTGATAGACGCGACTGAAGCGTAAACTAAACATTGGCAGACTGTTGAACCAACCGCATGAGAATTGATATATAAAATATCAAGTACGTGACATCCTCATTTTATCTGGTTATTATAATTGCCGGAATTACTTGAACACTATTCCGCTCGACATGACAGGACAGATTTTCCTTGTTTATAGTTAAGTAGATCTTTCTGGAAACTATGTATAAAAACCCGTAACTGTTATTTTGTAGGTATCATTATTATAATCATCGGCCTATTTTATCTAAATGACATAATTGCTGTTGACCTTGACGGTCTCTACAGCTTCAGGGGGATTCGAGGCGAAACCAAGAGGCTCAGCCTAAAAAAAGGGATATAGGAAGGGGTAGGAGTGTGGCTCATCTCGGGCTGAAACCTCCGTCTCCGTCCTAAGAAGGAATGATAATAGCTATGCACAGATCCGTTTGCGCCTATAATCAACCTATTCCCGTCCACTGCTGGACACAAGCCTCTCCAGTAGCACGCCACTGAGCTCGATCTTCAGTACGTATATCAAGAGAAACGATAGTCTATTCACTGTTTTATTGTACAGGTAATGGAATGATGGATTGAAATGCTAACTAATTAACGCTTGAAAGCCTCTACCGCCGTGCGTTTAGCGAGTTTTAAAATTAGTTTCGTTACGAACGTAACATAACGCCTGTAATGCCCGAACAAGTAGACAGAGAAATGTAGTGCACTCCCACGTGACCCGCTTACGTCCTATAACACAATACGGGGTGATTCTATTGCCACACACCGGACACAATTCCAGACTCCGGGTCACTACTATAAATTTCAACTAAGATCTAAGTAGGTATTATTTTAACGTCACAGTAGTATAACATCACACCTGTACTTCCGAGAAGAGGTAGGCACGGGAGAGCATTACACTCCCACGGTTCACCTGCTTTTACGTCCATGGAATTTGGGTTGAATCAAAATAGTGCTTTCTAAAGAAAAACAAAAGTTTGTGTACTTCTCCTTCTAATGGTAAAAACATCATCATTATAGTTATCACTATAGTTGCCGCCTGCTCAAGTAAATCATTATTTGGTTGAGCGCGCGGCTGACGATAACCGACGGGTTCAATGTGCACACGGACAATTGTGAACAATTAAAAAACGATAACAGTGTTGGGCATTTCGTTATCATAATTCCTACGGCCTTTCCGGATAACGAACCACATTAGGACATTTCACTTGTCTCACACTAATACTTAAGATGGAATTTCATATTAAAGAACCTTGCTGTCAAGCTTCTTTTGTTATACTTTTGTTTTGTTATACTTTTGTTTTGTTACTACCTTCTTTTGTTATACAAGGTCATAGATTATTCTTTTAAGACTTTCGAAAATAATGTCAAACCATCATCGAGTACGTTTTGAATGTAGCACAATTATATCGCAATGTTACCAGCTAGGGGTGGTAGGTTCATTTTTATATTTTAAATTTAACGTAATGTAACATCACGCCTGTAATCTCCGAAGCGGTAGGCACTCCCACCAAGCGGAGTGCACTCCCACGTTTCACCAGTTACGTTTACAAACTTCAACGATAATTTTATACGTCGAGAAGACCTTGGTGGCTTCGTTAACGTTTTGCAATCGGAACGTTAACATTTTGTTTTAAATCTAGAGTAAATTGTCATTGCAACATACGTGTAAGGTAATTGTACATACATATATTTATTAACACTCCAGATAATTCGCCGGAAGGCTTAACAAATTATAAAAAGATTCAAAGAACTTACTTACATCTTACCTAAGGTCAAAGTCTAGCAGTGGACTTAGACAGGTTGATGAAGATGATTTCATTTATAAATGTCATCTCTATTGGTCTTGATATAATTATTTTTGTACATCATCGCACATTTTCACACCCAAGTGGTATGTTTCAGACATATCTTAATATTATAACTAAATGTATTTCAACGAATATCAAGAGCCGATGCAGGGGAAACTCGAAGTTGTGTACGAAAACGTATGAGTCGACCCGTTCGGCGCGTAAAATACAGTAGCTATGTACATCGCAGGGGTCGCACGTCTGAGGGATGAGATACTACGATATACGACGCTCCGAGAATACGATCGCACGGAGGCGTCGGGCGGAGGAAAAAGTTGTTTAATACTAAGTACCGAACTAGTAACATTTGGCTTTCTTATTTTTATTTTAAACCGCGTCGCAATCTACTGCTGATGCATGTGTACTGTGACTATAGTGTAACAAGTGTGTAAGAGTTGCCCATTTTATATAATGTCTCGTTAGCCGTGGTGGTTGCAAGTGCGACCGGTGGTCGAGACCCCCTTCCCACGTCATTTAAAATTCAAACTAAAATTTTGTAGTGATGGCACGGAATCTGGAATACTTGTGGCCGATGTATGGCAATAGGTTCAGCTATAATCCATATGGAATATAAACGTAAGTGGTGATGTATAGTAGTGTACGACACTCCTCTGCCTACCCGGTCATGGAACACAAGCGTGATGTTACGTTTACTCCTATTTTTTTGTTTTATCGACCGATTTATGGGCATGCATGGTATTGTCGAGTATAATTTATTAAGTTAATTAGTATACGCGATTTGTGCGATCGTTTTAATTAACAATGAATAAATAAACTATCGGAGATCTAATGAATGTAGGTGTAACTGAAAATATACTACACCTAGATATACAAAAAATTATCAAAGTCTATAAATAAAAAGATGTTTCTTATTTAGCATAAACGGTGAAAAAGTGTTTATTTTAAAATTCGTCGAGAGTTTTTAAGAAGCCATGAATCAAGATTTTTCCGGCATGATGAATACGAAGCATATTTTTGTGCTGCCCAACTATTACGGCGACGGCATATTTACACTAGACAATCCACGGTAATGTAACAAATCAGCGTAGAGCGATGAGTTTCAGCATAGATATCTCTTATAATTTCTGAACATAAACAATCTCCGTGCAAGCTCAAAGGAGTATAGGCAGAGATGGCCATACGTTACGGGTTACTTAAGAACTTATAATATTTAGTGTTGGCACGCGTCGATGTACGTATACACAATTATGCCTAAACAGTAATGACTTTTCAGTTGTTATGAATCTTAAAGTGTTGGTTTTCTTACGCTTTTTCGAACAGTAAAGTTTACAAGCTTGCGACGACTGTAACATTTCGAGTAACCTTGTTGGGGTGATTGGCTCAAACATAAGTGTAAAATTAAATGCTTTTATTATTCGCGATCGAGGACATACTATCATGGGTGCTACTTATCTTATTATGAGCTCTGGTTTTTTTTTACTTACATCAAAACAGGTTATCTTTAATTCACACTTTATTTCAAAATGTAATTTATTAATAACATACATTAACAAACAAAATAATTACATTTTTCGCAACAAAACTGACGTATAAATATGTCTTCATATTATAATTTTAATATTCACATAGCCACGATACCATAATAGGTGCGTACGAGGAAACCCCTAACACAGTTAATAATATCGTACAACAAATCAGAATAGTACAGAAAACGGAATTGAATCAACTAAAAACCGCGATTATAAACAATAACATTGCCATTTATGTACCTACTGCCGCTTACCTAAAGGCGACCATGTTGCCAACATCAACGGCGGGACGAAACACACACACACACAATTGCAATGTCACTTGAAATTGGCAGCACTGGGCAAGTGAAAAGGGGCGGACTTGCGGTCGCGATTTTCCGACGGACGCGGTCCAACGGCCGCGGCGCTCGGGCCGCCGCTCTGCGGTGCAGCATTCGGCGCGTCCCGAACGACAATACGGCGCACAAGAGCCCAGCGCGGGCAAGTCGGCCGCCGCGTCCGCCGCCGCTCGCCCGGCGACGTCACCGCTTCCCGCCGACGCGAGGCGTGCACCGCCGCGTAAATATAGAATCGACGCACAGCAGGAACACGAGGCGCTCGGGAGTACGCTCCGCTCTGCACGCTGACTGACGCTCTCGGCGTATTTTGGACGGGAAGATCATACAAACACGACATAACGTTGCGCCTGTATTTCCATGAGAGGGCAAACAGAGGCGTGTACTACACACACAACACTGTAATAACGTACACCGCCGTCCGAACTACGCGTTAAACTGTGCACATTGCAAGCGATGAACATGTCAAAAGAAATCTCCTCATTAACACGTAGGCTGATAGCTAGTTGTTTTAATTAACAGATATACGATCTACGATAATAGAACGTAATGTAGAACGAGACATAAAGGCTTACTAGCCTATTGGTAGTAAATAATACTTGGTACATTTCCACACACGGCCGTTTAATCACGAACCAGGCAGAACCCTGTGTTATTGCGACCAGATGGCTGATAAGCTACATGTTAATATATACTAGATAATACGATACAAAAATTTTAAGGTGTAAAACCATCATAACGAAATGTAAATAAATGCTCTTTATATAAACACTAGCACCATTTGCATGTTGCTACACTATCCCTCCCAACAATTTATCAGCCATTGAGATGCCACCCATTGAGACCCATTGAGAGGCTTCAACCTCGTGGACGATATTTTTCCAGTGCCTTCTTCTGCTAATAAGAGATTCGATCAACACCCGGCTGCTATTCGACACCACCTTCATGTCACTCCTACTCTAGACGCCTTCGTCAGACGACAGACTACGCATACTGTGCCCTTCGCATAGCCAATAAATAGCTCTTACATTTCAACAATTTTGTGGATTATATCTGGACTTTTGGGGTCTGTCGATATAGAATGGCTCACAGTGCAAAACAGATTTTGATCGCATTTAAAATATAACTTTAGCACACTTCATTAATCTATATCTACATTACAATTGTTTAATCCTAACCGCTCGAACATCCTCTTGCCATAAAACAATTAATTCGTTAAAATTGTTATTTTTAATGCGCTAAAGTTCTTATATATTATCCAAATTCTGTTCTCCGAATCGATATCCTTGAAATGAGCTATTGTTCTACGGATATCATCATAAAAATCCTATCGTATAGAGGATAGGGAAGAAGACCAATAGCAATTTGATCGTTTATTTCGATCAAGTTTATATGTAACACAAACGACTCAACATTACTGCTAGCAGAGTTACTTTGATGAGATGACAATTAAAAATATAGAAACAGTAATTATTTTACTAAGCAGCGATAGTCTAGTTGTTTGAAATTGTGCCTCTCGCTCGGGGAGCCGCCTTTGAATGTCGGCGCGCTCCTCTTAACAAAACGTGCGTTCTAAAAGGTTAAAATATCGGTTGCTATAACGGCGAAGAACGAACATGTGCGTGAACTCGACCAGCGTGGCCAGACGATGGCTTTAACTATCTTATACTGAGGAGACCTGTGTTCTAATAGTGGAATAATCAGAGGATCACAAAAGAAATGTAATTTTGAAATCATAAATACATTAATAATGTATGATATTGTAAATACGTTTTCAGCCTGAGTATACATTTTAATGCATAGAAAACATTTCGATGACACAATCGTTAACTTAAAAATTAATATAAACGAACTGCCTCGTTGGTCGTGTAGGTTGCAAGTCCCAGGTTTGATTCCTAGGTAGAACACTACAAAAAATTTCTAGATTAAATTTTCTAGTAGTATATCGGAGTTTGGATATGTACCCGATGCATGGCAATAGGTTCACCACATATCCCATAGTGGGAGGTAAACATAACCGGTGAAACGTGGGAGTGTTCTGCATTCCTCTGCCTACCTCTTCGGGGATTACAGGCGTAAGTTACGTTTACGTAATATTAACCTGCCTGATCCATTAAAAGCAATCACACAAACTATCCTATAACAATAGATTCCTCGAAACCTCAAAAATTGACGCACAATAATATAATAGACAATAATAGGAAAATCATGACAATTATTATTACCATTCCGGTTACATAATTATTATTCCTGTCGTTTATTAATTAGTTATTTAATGTCTTTATGTGTTGTGTTGTGTTGAAGCTAATGATTAAATAAAATTTTAGAAATTATGCTCATTTCTTTTTACGAATAAGAAGGTAATTTGTTCACAAATTCCGTGTACCCTGTGATGTGTTTTTACAACACTCAATTTTTATTGAACAATTTCTCCGTTATATGTATTTTGCACATATATTTTACTATTATTTTTATCCCTATTGTTTTTAATATTGTTTTACTTGATTTATACAAATCATCGTCATATTAATTCATCTCTAATTACCACCGACTTTGTTGTGCCTAGGACATATTCTCCAAAAACACCCTGAGATGCCAGTAGGCAATAAGTAAGCCCTTTGCAAGTTAATGATGTTAGGTAAAAAATTAATATTAAATAAATAAGAATAAGTGGTTTTTGTATTGTTAATTGTCAGATCTTAACCATCGATACAAGTATACCAAACTAACGACTTCAACATTTCCGACGAGTCCAGAGACGATTATCTTAACGGCATTTTTCATCTAACTAGTTACAAAACTCGTGTGTATCGGAAATTGAACTAATCAATGAGATAGACTTGTCGTCAGAATGTTTTAGAACTTTTACGTACAAAGATACGTACGCCTGTAATCGCCGAAGAGTAGTTAAACTTTTACGGTTTCAAATATTAGCTTGGTTTAATATTTCGATTTCGGGCAAGAATTCGGGCAAGGGTTTACCTGATATAAATTACCCGGGATTTGTGCCCGGTGTACGACAATATTTTCGACATCTATTTCACGAGAATACAATTGTTGAAACATATAGATGGAGAATACTACACACTCTGCTGCCTACCTCAATGACGAAATACAAGCATAATGTATATTTATATTTTGTAAATTCGGCATTTCTCAGCTACAATTTGTATCATTACTAACATATGACATCACATAATGCACTTATGGCAGATTCATCTAAAATGCTCCCTTTGTTATATGTACCTACTCTTGGTACACATTATAAGCATGTTACAAGGCATAGGAATCAATTTGCAAATGCTGCAAAAGATAGAGGAATATATCATCAATAATCAGTATCGACTATTAGATTATTGCAGATTGAGAACAAACATCTTTTATTTAAATGCGAAAATTAATATGAAATGGAGGCAGTGCCAAATCAATTGTGACATAGTCTGTCCTAATTAGATTGAGTGTCACAGTATCGGTTACTATTCTTTGTGATAGTCTAACAGTAAAACATAATCACTTAATGAATAGAGGTACCTAAATTGGCATAACATAACACAATGACAATAAGATAATGCATATACGAAAGTCAATTAGTATTAAGTGATGACCTCTCATTCTCACAGGAGAGCCATGTTCCAGAAGTGCAACGATAGAATGGTCGATATCGATCGATCAATGACCAAAATAAATATTGACACCTATATTCAAACCAAAAATATTACTCAAATTCATATATACCTAGTGACAGTAAACATGCTGAGTACACACCGAGTGACATAAACGGTAGCCTCAAAAAGGATCAGGTAAAATTCTGAGACAGTGATCTCTGTGTATCACAAATATGGGACCCAAATAGTAGTTCATCAAAAATTTTTTTTTTTTTTTATAATAATAATAGCATAATAATAGCAATAATAGCATAATAATAGCATGCAGTCCACCTGATGGTAAGTGGTTACTGCCGCCTATAGACATCTGTAATCAACCCCAGATAAGTCGACCACA
>DWEI01004957.1:0-11207 GCA_018245875.1 Mysoria ambigua
TAGGTTATACATGTAGTGGTTATATTCTCTTTGGTTTATACTCTATAGATTAGTATATAATGTACTGAAGAAGGTAATATTTTTCCAGTAATACAAGTATAAAATGAATTAATACTTCAGTAAATAATCATTGATACTTTTGATATTTGTCTTTTAATATAAAATACTTTTATTTTTGTCGTTATTTATGACATTGTTTACAGTAACTAGATAGACCATAGGACGCTTTCCGTGTTTATGGTTAACCTTATCAAAGTATATCAAACAAAATATGAAAAACGTAATTGACGTAATGGCTTTGCAAACTACTCGACGGGAAAAGCGCCTACCAGATTATAGAAGTGCTCCTGGACACAGTTTGGCTACGAATTTTATATTTGAATGTGGAATAAAGCTTGGTCTCCAGCCGGCAACTGTTGCTACAGCTGCAATATTTTATCATAAATTCTTCAAAGAGGCTGACAGAAATGACTATGATTGTTACGTGATTTGTACGGCATGCCTTTGTGCAGCGGGAAAGTCACGAGACGAGCCAGTAAGGCTACGAGATGCGGTTAATGTAGCCTACAATTCAATCAACCGCGGCGCTGGGCCTTTGGAGTTTGGAGATGAATACTGGTCATGGAGAGGTGTGGTGGCCCAGGCCGAATTGCTAGTGCTGCGGCTCTTGGGCTTCAACTTGGAAACTCCGTCACCTCATAGATATTTGCTGCATTACCTGCGCTCACTGCAGGAATGGTTTCCTGCTTCTCAGTGGCGGTCTGCGCCAATAGCTCGCACCGCCATGGCTTTTTTACAAGATTTTCATCACTCTCCCACAATTTTAGATTACAGAGCACCCCATATAGCTGTGGCGGCTTTAACTCTAGCATTAAATGTATTGGGTGTCTCTGTTCCTCTGGCGTCCACTTTAGAAGATGAAGCTTGGTATTCTGTAAGTAAAACTTTATAAACTTGTATTAATTCTATCATTGTAATATGTGTGAAGAGTGTATTATGTGTAAAGAGCACTAAATTAATTTTAAATGTCTGTAATAAATCTCATATTGGTCTTCAAGGTGACCACTAATTCTTATACTTCTACTAGTATTTGTAATAGCTACAAATATTATCAGTACTGGTGGTGTAGGTAAGTATTTGGTAAAGTTAATAAAAATAAAAATAAGTACTGGTGGTGTAAGTAATATCTGCTACTAGTCCTGATTACATGGTTGTAAATTTTTACTAGAAACAAAAACAACCTATTCAGAATGTAACAAACTGGCTTTGATAATTGCTGCTAAAAATTGTAGTAATTGTTATATGCACTTTGTTTTGTACCACTTAAAGTATGAAATTAAGAAAAGAATGAGTCTTTGATATTTAAGTTTTTAGGACAACACTAATAACTGGCTACTTCAATGCAAGTATAGTTGCTGTAGAACATCACATAGTGTTTTCAAGACACAGATGACTGATGATAAGTGTGTACCGATTTTAATATGCAGTATACATATTTAATACACCCTTATACAGTTAGTTATGGAACTTTAATGTTCTCTGTGTCAGCGTAGAGTAAGAATGCATCCCTTGATCTGCGCAGGGATATAGGATGTTATAAGATGTAAATAAACCTGGCGCAGGCAGATTACTGAATGCCTATGTCTGCCCAGGCACAGCCACATACCAAGTGCAAGAATATACTCTGCCATTCCCCCAGTGTGATGATTATGGGCTTAATCCTTGAGGAATTCCAACAGTGGAATGCAATAAGTTGATGATGGCGAATGTAAAAAAATAACTGAAGAAAACATAAAAGTATAAAAAAAAGTACCAAGCACCTAGATAAAAGGAAAATGCAATAATATTAAACCTGATGCTTTAGGATCTAGTAGTGTTTTGTTATTAACCTCATGTTCAGTTAATTTCACAGTAACTAGATTCCAGAAAACAAAAATATCACACTAGTTCTAGTTGAGTACATTGAATGTCCATAATGAATTTCATATCGTTATCTGAGGATGCTTTTGTACTAAATTGGTGTCCGTAAGAGTAATTACAAATATGATTAGTACATTTGGTGTTGGTAATATGCATACATTACCTACACCAACTATGGCTATTTAAATATGGAAACCAAAAATTTCTATTGCACAATTGGGATAATGCCATATATTTTATGGTTGTAATATAGTTGTACTTTGTAATTAGTCACAATACCATTTGTCTATTCCCATCCACTGCTGGACGGAGACCACACCAGTAACATGACATTAAGATTGATTTTCAGCTCTTTGCATACATCCAATGCCGACAACATTACATGTGTAAAAATGGTGTATTTACAGGTATTCACTAAAGATTTACAAAAGGAGAAGAACTGGGAAATAATGGAGAAAATAATGCAAGTGTATAGCAGAGAACCCGAACCTATCTAGCCAGAAGTTTAGTATATGCTTTCAACATTAAATAAAGATAATGGTTTTGATGACATGTTTTCATTTGGTGTGTGTCCCCACATATTTCCTAATTTTTCTCAATTTGCACAAACTGTTACTAAGGAAAATCTGTAAATTCTTAACTATTTAAATACATTATTCAATTTGGTGCTTCAATAAAAAATATACAATAATTTTATTTCCGACTTGTAAATAAGTTCCCTTTGAATTCCTATTCATCAACCTATTTAGTATTAGTGTGGTAGTTAGTATTAGTATTTGTAGTATTATATTTTTATTATCTATCATGCTTCTTAAAATTAATAGTAATTCAACATTACCCTCACAACTGCTTAACAGACTACTAATGAGCTCTCAAGTAACTACAAAAGAAAATTATTACGTCACTTTGACTACTTGTATTCTTTAGGGGTGTTAAATAAAAAACTGCTTAGATCTACAAACAAATATAATTCAGTTTTCTAACATTTTACGATACATAATTTTTATAAATGTACAGGGTAAGCTCATGACGCGGGTAAAGCGGTACTAGTTCCGAGCCGGCTGCCGGACGCGGCGCTCCCGCGGCGCCGGCGCTGGCGCGGCGCGCGCGGGGCACTTGCGTCTAGCGCGAACGTGAGGACGTAGAATGTTCAGTTACAACGTGCTGGCGGGTTACAAATGTACTTTAGACACCGATGACTAGTAATTTATAAAAAAGTACGCTACACATAAGCGTATAGAGTTCAAACCGCTCAACGTAATACCCAGAACACATAAATACAGTTCAAATGTAATAGCTTGGGCGCAAACGGCATAGAACTCCTGTGCGTCCCGTTGGAAGACAACAGAAATATAAGTCCTTTAATATTCTCTGTATACAATAAATCATTTGTGCCGCTAACAATATATAGGAATTGCAATTTTTTACTTAGTGTAGTATTCAATAAAACCAAATATACACACAACTAGAATTTAATTCTCTTAAGATACCGACGTGCTAGGATAGGATGCGTTCGACGGCCGTTTCCAACAGGCAGTCCATCTTTACGTTCAACTATTGATGTGTCTGTGACCCAACATTCTCCTTATTTCTTAGTATCCTTGGCACTGCTCGGCGGCGAAGCGCCCGGCGCCGCCGCTGCGGGCGGGGCCGGCTCGCACGGCTCCCGTCCAGGCCGGCTGTGGGCGCCCGCTGTCGGCGCCCACACGCGCGGCACCTGGGACAGCTGGGTACCGACCAACCGAACATATTGGGAACGGCCATCAAACATCAGTACAATGAGAAATGTCTTAATTCTATTCTTTTAATTATATATCTATAAATAAATTCACACTGACAAAATTTAACACGATATCCATGTAAATGACAGCAATAAGTTATTGCACAATACTATGTATACAAATATCTACGGGTGCGACGGGCCGCAGACAGCGCGCGGCCCGCCGACGTGCAGGGGTGGCGGAGCTGGACGTGGACTATGTATCATAGAAGGGAAAACCTTTCGCACACCACGTCGTCAAACATTATCGGATGAAAGTTAATCATGCGTAATTATCTTCTATAATCTGGATTAATAAAATCTATTTATATTTATATGAATAAATCTGGCATCAAAAAGGAAACTTTAAATTTCAGTCAATCTATAAGTTGTACGATCACAGGTTTGTATACCATATTTGCCTTCAGATTATTAGGAATTGCTCGATTTCACTAGAGTTATGCTTCTCTCTCGGATGCACGTCTCACTCAAGATTATTATCATTGTATTGTAACGTTTCAATCTATACATATTATTAGTACACACAAACAAGTTTAAATCTTTAGTCAAATATGGCACACGGTGGAAACGCGAGAGATATACATCAGTAAACATGTCGGCAGATGTCTGCACGCTCTCGGCGCGCGCCGCGCTGCCGCACGCTGCGCCACGAGGAAGGCAATGCAAGTAAGTTCACACGAGTTCAACGTTAATAGTGCGTTAGTGTGAACAAATTTTAACTGTTTACAGATTGATGTCGTATGATATAGGCACTTGAAGTGAGAATTTCAGCTATATCGATTATATTATTAGTACATGAAAAAATACTATTTAATAATAAAAATAAAGCTTTTAAAACATTTAGATTATCAGCAACACGGGAATGTATTATTACAATACAACACAACACTGTCTCGCGCGCACCGGGCGGCCGCTGGCGCGCGCGGCTCCGGCCCGGCCGTGACGTCACGCGCAAGGACCGCGGCGGGCGGCGCACTCGCGCGCGGCAATCGAGAGAAGCTTATGAATAAACATACAATGATAACAGTAGTATTAATTATATTAGTCATATTAATGTTATTACTATTATTTCAATGAAATAAAACAATTCTATGGCAACTGAAACAATTTGTACATTCTTTGCACATGGCGTCAACACGAGAAATAAACATCAACATCACACCTCACCCCTCAGGACCTGACTATACTCGATTAAAATTTCCTAATCTACTAATATTTAAATTACAATAAGAAGTGACGTAAACTAACAGCTACGTAGTAAATATAGACTTAAATATGTAGCGCTACACGCGGCCGGGGCGCGACGGTCTGCTTGGCTGGACTCACAGAGCAATGACGTCGAAATAATTTTATCATTCGTATAATACTGGGGACTGCGGCCCGGGGGCGGCGCGGCCGAGGGGGCGCGGGGCGGGCGCCGCGCGGCCGGCACCACGCACACCGACGCTCTTCAGATCTATTATGTCAATTGTTAGGAGCAAACAAACAATAGGAACTCTCTACAACAACAAAAAGCTCTAAACACAAAACAAAAACAAAAATAATAAAAAATATATAACGCAATAACAATCCTTTTTCCTAAGTAAATGTGAAACTTTCATATAAAAAATAATAAATTTGAAACCATAATAACAGTACATAGAAAGTACTGGGTGTTCCTCCCCTCTTGAGCGAGGGGAGAGGGGGGGGGGTGCCCGTGCGCCGGTGACATTAAGTAACCTTCAATGTCCTGTAATTACAACACGTAACTATAATAATTTGGCATTCAATATCTGCACGCTGTCACTATACCATCGCCACATACACAATTATATCAATAATAATGCACATCGACCTATAAATTATTAAAATATTAAATAAATAAAATAAGCAAGTGAAGAGATTTAATCTAATCACAAATAAAGTTAATCTGTGTATTTTGCCCACACAAGGTAGACCTACTCAATCTGTATCGGTTCAGCGGGCGCGTGCGAGGGAGAGCGGGAGGGCGGGGACCGACGGCGCAGGCTGACGGCCGCGCGGTGCGCGTCGTCAGCGTGCGCCGCTGTACGATACAGTTCCGCGGACTGAAGGCCTCCCCTCGCACGCGCCCCTGCCCGCCCCCGGCGCGCGCGGGGCTCTGTGGGGCGCTGCGCAGGCGCTCGGCCGCGAAGGCATCTCTCTATCTAAAATAAGCGTATTATTGTTTCAATGCAACATGCCCGGGCCGGGAGCGGGCGACGTCTGTGCGCGGACAGCATACATCTTTGGGAGTCCATAGCTATGCGGCCGGTCCGATATATTACAATTAACGACAGTTCCATTAAATATGTTAGTAGTTTTAGTGCGATTTTAACACAAACTGGCCGGCGACAGTTCGACAGGTCCGACCGGAAATACATTGACAGGACTTTGAATTTTCTAATGAAATGTTATGTACCACATAGATTTATTTATACATCTACTTAAACCCGAATATTACATTCCACGATTAATAAAAACACTTATTAAATGTCACAAAAACAGTAAAACATGATTCGAACATTGGGTGAAATGTGACCATCGTCCTGGGACTGGGAGGATAATGGTGAAAACAGTACGTGTCTAGGTTAGTAAGCCGCTAGAGTAACCGTTAGTGTTGCCAACTGGTCAATCTGAGAGTTGCCGTGAGCGAAAATTAGATTTGTGTAATTTTTTTATTACCGTTAAATTTTTAGTGCAAAAATTCCAATTAACATAGACATTTTAACGGTGAGCCTATAAATATTAAAATGTGACTTTCACAATAAAAGTTGATTACATTAATCAACTGAGTAATCTAAAGATTATTTATGACGTAATTTATAGCCGCTCTGGGCGTCAAAAAAGAAACTAACAAAAAAGCGAGTGGTCAATAATTTTCGCTCACGGCGCCGCCGCGGGCGAGCGAGCGGCGCGGGGGGCGGGGCGCGCGGCGCGCGCGGGGCGGGGCGCACGGCGCGCGGGGCGGGGCGCGGCGCTCATCGCACGTCGGTGAGGTTGCTCTTGTCGCCGAACAGCTTGACGAGCTGCTCCTCGTAGTCGTCGATGTTGCGCTTCATGATCTCCATGCACGGGCCCAGCAGCCGCTCGAACGTCTCCACGTCGAGGACTGGAATAACACAAACGTTCTCTTTACAAATATGTAAAAGCGTATTTATTCAAATGAAGATAAATAAAAATAAAATATAATATCATCTTTAATTTCATAAAAATACACTATTTTACTTTAATATACACGATTCGGCCAGTCGGGACCATAATGTACGGAGAAAGCACTATATGTACTATATGATCTATGAGTATAACGGAAACTGTGTGCACTTACATGCCACCTTGGTGGCGCCCACGGCGTAGGCGGACGCGGCGCGCGGCTTGTGCGTCACCAGCGCCAGCTCGCCGAAGTAGCCGCCCTTGCCTGCGACACACACCGCACTGTACCACACCGCTCCACCGCTCGCGCGCCTCTCGATACCATACATACAGATCAACGTGACTTCTGCAGTCTAGAGTATTTGTAAAATTACACTTAAACTGGCCTTCCTTCTAAAAGACTGAAACAGGACGAATGTGTGTACAGGGGCCGTACCGAGGCGCTTGATCTCGTGCTCGTTGCCGTCGTCGCGCGCGAGCCGGATGCTGACGGAGCCGTCCTCCACGAAGTACATGCCGTCGGCGCCGTCGCCCTGGCGGATGATCAGCTCGCCGTCGATGAGCGTGCGCGGCAGCAGCGCGTCCGCCAGGTTGGCGCGCTCGTACGGCTGGCGGGCAGGCGGACGGACGCGTCATAGATTGGCCGAGCCGAATGGTGCTCAGCGCGGGGACACGGGTACACGAGGAAAGGTGAAGGACAATTACAAAATGTAGCGAGGCCCAAGTTTCGCAGTGGACTGAGACAGGCTGGAAATAATGATCCAACCGTATTTTTGACGTACACCTACCGAAAGATTTTGGTTTGTAACTTGGGAACTTCTACATCAGTGTTCAAAGATAGCAATATCGACAGCGTTTGCACAGTATGTGTGTAGAGCGTACCCACTCAGGGGAGGGCTTTGTCCGGCAGCGGACTGCAATAGTTATTGTTAACAGATGGAAATGATGTTACACATAAAAAAGGCCTGCTAAATCCGTCTGACATATGAATTAAGTCTCTAAGTAATGGAAATAAAAATGCGTTATGAGACATGCGGTCTTTTTTTTATTTCACTAATAAATATTTTGAAAACAAGCGCGACAAAATAACAATAATGAACAGTAAAATTCATGGGTTTTATAAATTTTATGTCACGTAAACTGATGCCCAGTGATGTGTCTCGTAAAAAACTAACTTGCAACTTTGAAAAATTTTTCCGCGAAAGACGAAAAAGGGTCTAATTAACTAACATGCGTCACATGTACCTAAACCGCAGCCTTCTGGCGCGCGGCGCGCACTGAGATACTGTTTATATACGAAATGAGTACATACATGGGGTAGATTTAATTTGTATGAACCATGTATAAAGGATTATTTGCTTTGCTGAATTTCTTATAATGTTACCAAACTCATCTTTACCAGTACTTACTCCGATGATTTTTTACCTATGCATATTTGAAATAACTACGTCAGAGACAAAGTATTAACTACTCTGAACTCTCTCATATTAATCTCATAATATACGCCTTATCTTACAATATATGCAGTATAATATTTTTTGCGCTGTTTATTTCGTTCATACAATTTTGGAATAATAAAATCATACAATAATCTATTATTAAACGAAATTAGTCTAAAATTATATAAAAAATATTAGAAGAAATCCATAAGCAACAGTAATTCTACGTTTAAATTCTAGTTCTATTTTTAAATGGTAATGTCGTTTTAAACGGCTTCGTCGGCTGTATAAAACTTGGTCAAACCTGAAACTCGTTTAAAAGATTGCAACAGTAAGTAGCACTAATTGGTTCATTAGCTCGTTGTATAGTCACACGGTTGTTTGAGTCGCGCCAAATAGGATTAAAAAAAAACAAAAAGATAACTCTACGTCACCGGAGACGGCAGTTCAACAAATTTTATACTCGGCTGTATATTGCGATTTTAATTTATATATTTTATTTGTGTAAGCACATTGAATAAAGTCTTTGAAATGTAAACGGTTTTTTGAATAATGTTTTACATAATACTTGACGTGTGCGTTAACAATGAGAAATTAACAAAATTAATTTAGAAGCTTTCATCTAACTGGCGGGCGAGTGTTCGTAATGATTTTAGCCTTGGTAAAATAATACGTCATTTTCATAATAAACATTCGCGCGATGTCCTTCCGGCACGAGCTTACTCTAGCTAGCCCGTCTACACGTGTACACGAGCGCCAGCTAGCGTTCACTCGGCACTCGGGCGGCGTCGTGTCTGCGTACATCAATGTATGTATGTATACACGAGCGAGCCTGTTCAATTAGGCAATTGATCGGCTCACTCGTCGATGCCGACGTAAATCGCTCTCTGAACATTCTCTGTCGGCAAGTGGAAGTAGAAAAGTGTATCGGTCGTGTGGGAAACCGACTGATAAGTATACACTGGACTGGATAAGTATACACATTTATCTATTTTACAAGGCTTCATGAATGGTCAAGCACGATTATCGAACGGGAGGTCCTGGGTTCAAACTGGGTTTGGTCATATGCTTTGACATTACACTTCAATTCGATCCGTAAATATAGATAGATTCACAAATATACGATTTGACGGTAAATAATGCGAGCAGCATTGGGCGGTAGGTCGCAGTGGGCGCGAAATGTATATATTTAACATTATCTACAACTGCCGGTTATCTGCCGCGCGGGCGAAGTGTGACGGACGGTGGCGAGCCGCGCCAACTGGCCGTCACTGTCGTATTTTGTAATGATCAATCAATTGTTGTGCTACGTGCGGTGGCCATACATTATTGCGTGTGAAGCTCGGACGCATGTTTAAGGCCATCCGCACACTTTACGATTCAATTTATGCTCAAAGTTTTGTTATAAGTAGAAACATGAAGAGGCGAGAGCGCGAAGGATCCTGGCTCCGGATTAACAAACACCAGACTGGTAATTCAAGGAATAATAACCGTTCAAACTGGCCAATGACAACAAAGACCTAATGAGTCGATTGCTAATTCAATTAATGAAGAAGTCATAAGGAGAAGAAATCGTAGGAGGGGCATGGGGGCAAGAAAGGCAAAGAAACAAAACCGTCTGTATATCAAAACGCAGCTGTTCATACCGGCAAATAAAAAGGAAATGTTCGCCCTTCACCGCGCCGGCGGACGTGCGGCGCGGCGCGCACCGTCCGTCAGTCACGTGGACGTCTCGGCGCGCGGCAAACACTATTTTATTGTGCGTTACGTGAAAGATAACATTTTCAAGGCGAAAACTTTAGCTTTCTAGTGTTGGCACGGGTCGACACGCAAACGTTATCCAAAACATCCATTAAATCAATCAGCGTTATGTGGCCGTGTTCAAGTGAATTTCGTAAATGGATCCAAGACAATTGAATCTCTTTTTTTTAAATAGCATCGTTTTTTTTTAAATAACATTGTTTATTTTTTCATCGGGCGTCATTCACGTCACTTGCATCTATGGGATACATGTAATGCTGATGAAAATTTGAATTTTCATCAACTGATAAATGTGTGAATATTATCAGGAGGAAATTAAACGCACCATCGCGCCTTTAATTCAGTAACTAAGCCATTCTTCGGTGAGAGGTAGACAGATGAGTGTGGTATATTTCCACGTTTCACCAGTTACGTTTATGTCCCACTAGGTCATGAGCCTATTGCCATACACTTAGCACATCTTCATATTCCGAGCCACTTCTAGAAAATCTAAATTTGAAATATTAATACGACCAATAAGGCAGTATGAACTATTTCATTATGTTCAATATAACCAATGGCGAGTGAACTGATTGATCTCAAGGGAATCTTACGTTTTTCGGTATAAAGTCGGTATTTCCTTCAACGTTTAAATAGCATATATAATCTAACGACTCATTAATATCAAAGGTATATTAATATCAGCTCTTTTTATATATCTAAGCACAACGTTCACTGAAAACCTCAAAACTTACAGGCAATCAGGTAAGCAATGAATAGATATGAGTAAAACAACGAGTATGGACATCGTCCGCCATCGTCAACGGGAAAAGCGTTAAGGCCAAAATTGTCACGCCTAACACGCGCGTACTGGGAGACGCAAGACATATATTAATAGACAGAAATAATATCGATCTTAGAGAGCGCCGAAAAATTCTAGCCCTACGATGTTTTCCTTCGCCGCTATATCGATACATATTTAATTTATCAAAATAAACATTTTATTTCGTATGCATTGCGTGTCAGTATTCAAACTCCATACTTCGGGAGTGGAATGCTGAAACGAACACATCTATACTATAGTCATTCAAAACTTATCACCACATCTGTTATCGCCGAAGATGTATGCAGATAAGCGCTATACACTCCCACGTTTATTCACGCTTAGGTCCCACTAC
>DWEI01004958.1:0-11207 GCA_018245875.1 Mysoria ambigua
GTTTTGTTTTTTCACATTAGTGGACAAAAACGAAGCTATGAAGAAGTGTTCCTTTTGAACCTGAAAATTAAATAAACGGGTTGACAGCAGGCCAAAGGGACTCCTTCTGCAACTTGACTCAAACAGTTAGTATAGGTATACTTTAGTACAGGTATAAAGGACTTCAAGCTAGTATAGTATAGTACTTTTAGTTAGCACCGAATTCTCCTCCTCTAGGACGCCGTTCATTTCGAGAGGAGACTCGGTCCAACAGTGGAATAACAAACGGATTGATAAATTATATGTGTAAGATTTATATATATATGTATATGTACATATTATATTCAGTGCATTATGCTTAATATTATTGGATCCAAATATCGCTTGCAATTTTCAAGGATTTGTTTGATTGTACAGCCGGTGTCGCGAATTTGTTTCGTGTCGTTTGTTCAAATAATTAAATAGGTGCTAAGTGTAATTATTTTCTAACCTCCACCAACAGCGAAACTATACTTAAATTTAGTGATTGATCATATGATTATGTTTATTAATGACTTTATTAAGCAGGGTGCAGTGTGAATATTATCAATTCGAAGGCCTAATATGAATTGGCCGAAGTAAACAAAAGTAGTAATAGTAGTTATTTGTTTTGTATTGGTCAAAGTTGTACGATTCTTAAATCTCAAATTATTACTGTGCAAATTATTTTTTTAAAAATATAATGTTTTTGGTAATAGATAATATTGAATGTAATTTTAAAAATGTGGAAACCTAAACATAATATTAAATTAAAATAATTTTGTCTGGTACGTAAACGCTCCTCTCACAGATTCCTAAAGACACAAGTTCTGCTTCTAAGAGTCTTCTACTGTAGTTTCACGACTACTTTCTTTTACACGGAAATAGGGTGGTTTAGTGTTTTCAGAGTTGCATTTTTGACAAATGTCATGACATAAGCAATTGGATATCAATATTCGATTCAATTGCTTACATCGAGTTCTCCTGGTTCGGGTACGATTTGTTTAAAATTGGGATAACTAACGTAATTGACGATACGTGGGTACTGTACTACGCAAACTCGCACACACACTAATGTAAAATATGTATGCATATAACATATATACATAGGTCACACACTCTACATTTTTCTACGTCTTCTACAGGCGTGATGTTACGAATATTAATATAATATTAAAAAGTATATATTAGTATGTATATGGGTATAATAATAACTTATCAGTTGTCTGGTTAACATAACACGAACTCTTTTGATGCTTACTTTGGGATCAGATGGTTCTATGCAGGGATATCGCAAGATATTTTGTTGTATACAGATAATGCGATAATAAAATAGAAATACAGTCGTATAGCTTGCAATGGCGAAAGGACCTAACGTGTTAGATTCGACCTATTGTTGTAAATTTTTGTCCTATTAAACGTAAGTGTGTCAATATCTATCTTAAGTAATAATAGACGGGTTGAGTCACTGGCGTGAAAACGAGAACGTCGGCGCGCCTTAGGCTGAAACTCTACACAAAATTATAGACAGGTAAACGTTTCATTAATATGAAATCGTATGATTCCTCAAACACTTAGCGACACTAAATGTAACGCTGTTATCAGTAACACAAGTTAAAACTTAGGCACATGTCAGAGCTATCAGGCGTGACCTAACTATCACTTATCAATGTTTAATTATTGCTTTGTATTATAATAGTCTCAGAAAAAATCTATTGATTGTTATGCTTCTGTTCGAGTTGTGATTAAGATGAAGCTTCGCTACTGATACGACAAAGTCATTCTACAATAACAATGTTGGAATACTTTTATTTATTTAATTACATTTACTGATATAATAATTAACGGATTTGACGTAGGTACAGAATTGCGTGGGGTCCTAGTAAAAAAAATTGAAGCCATAACATTGCCTGAATATAGTAGAAAAATATATTCAGAAATCATATGTCGAAGCATCGTTACAACGATTATTCCTAACAAATTATTATCGTCGCAATTCAAATTATAATTTATTTGATGATAATTATATTGTTACATAGTAATTTTCTATAAATAGGGTTTTTTGGGGAGCAATGTTTAATGTCTGTATGAGGAGCCATTACGTGTGAGGAGCAGTTGAGTTAAACCCGTGTTTTCGTTCGGCGAGAAAATGGGAGCAATCCGGGTTCTGACAGGAGAGTGAGGGGTATTAGATAAAAAAATATATCATTCTCACCTTGACGATTGCAACTGTCCTCTGACCACCCTTCTTTTTGAAATCTGTGAACAAAAAAATATGCAATTTGAAAAATAGTTGCGGTTTTAGTCAATGTTCAATAAATGTTACTGTTTTTGTACAATGTAGCTGACATCATATTTGTTGATATCATAGTCCATCGTGATACTTGTCTTCTTTTGTTATTCTTCTTTTATTTGTGTAACATGTAACTTTATCGACGGAATAAATGTTTTCTATTTCTATTTCTTTAAAGAGGAAACTGTTGAATATCCTGCCATATATACTGGATGTGTTAAATATACTCAAGCGCTGTTAATCTGTGGAAGAGCAGGATGATGGAGACTGGACCAGATGATTTTCACATTCAGTAGTGGATTTTAAGGATTGACAATACAATTTAAGCACTGAAACATATACAAACACGCACGCATGCATGCACTCAAGCACGCACGCACGTAGGAAACCGGCATACACACTAATGTAAATTATGTATTTATATTACATAGGTATATAGGTCACAGTTGCAAAATGTATGTCACAGTTATAAAACGTATGTCACAGTTATACAATAAAATTCACAATGAGTTACTACATTATAATTAGGTCTTGGTCCTGTGCAATTTACAGGTCTAATCTATGGAAAACAAAGTATATATTAATGAAATAATATCGGGCAGATTAACTTTGTTTACCCATCATCCCAGCTGCAGTATCGCGTAGATGGTAAATGTGACAACGTGTTTAGAGCCGCACTACTATCGTGGCAGCACAATAGAGGCTGTTGTAGTTTGAAAAGTCGACAGGCCCTACGTGCACCGCTACCCGTAATTACGTGGAGCCTTAACGAAAGCTTCATTCACATCGCACACACTGCCATCAACCATTTACATACGTTCACACACGACGCGACTACATGCAAACTAGACATACCATTGGCCAACTTTCACTTTCAAATCGAGCCTACATAGTTCGAATTCCACAGCGCCCGCTGCGATTGGCCATTTAAAATTTGACCTTCGCTGCCATTGGCCGACCCGCGTCCATATACCTGGTGTTTACGGAAATAATGTATAGAGAATACGTCCTACGTGTTTCCGGGCTAAGTAACTAACCTTGAGAATCGTAATGCTTATTCTGAAACGCCTACAAGTAATGCCTCTATGGGCTCGTGTGCTCCTGGTGAGGCTTAGCGGAGCGGCTCACATTCCTATTTCCGTATTACGTTCATTACACCTAGATTACAAATATGCTGTAATTATAATCTAATATGCATAAACAGTACATATAATACCGTATACAAAATAATTAGTAAGATAAAACAATCGCTTGTTTTCCTGTCTCGTAATTATTCACGACACGTAGAATAAGGGTACTTGTGAATTTAAGTATTATTTACGTAGTTTTCCGTGCTTTTGAGATCTATCTAGAAGACGTGTGGGGCGATTATAGAACGACGCATAAAATTGTCTCGTTTTTCTTGGTATAGTATATATATGGGCTTCCGCTGTCACTTTACGAGTTTCTTATGAGGTTATATGACATTACGTCTGTAATCCCCCAAGAAAGAGGCAGGGCTGTGTAGTATACATAGCTAATTATGTTTGCATCCCATGATGTAAGAGTAATTCAGCCAAACATCGAGCGCCAAACCTTATCCAGAGCATTACTAGGAGTATTAAGATAGGGCCCATAGTATCCAAACCAGGAATCGAATTTGTGACTTCTCGATCAGCTACCGCGCTTGCTACTTTATTTTATTTTAAAAATGACAAACGTAAAATGTGAACGATGATAGAGTTGGCGGCCACAGTCGCTATTGATAGTACAGAGAGCTGAGATAGTCGTTTTCGGTATATGTGTACGCACAGCGGGGCAGGCACTTCACGCTGAAACGAGTCATAATAAAAATTAGTTCACGGTTAAAATACATTTAGCAGTGGTACTGCACATGATGAACTGCAGCGTAATCGAAAGAGCAGTGTAATTCAAACTACAAATCCAAACTACAAATATTTATTCCAGGTAAGAATCGAACCCACGACAGTTCTGAGTACGACAACAGTTCTGGTCGCTAACTACTGCGACAACGGGCGATCCATTATTAATTATTATAAAAGTATACAGGTATAATGCTATAACAAAATCTGTGCTCATATATGTATATTTATAGATGACATTATTATAAAATACTATTATAGTCGCGATAGTCCAAGCATTTTCCTTACACTGTGTGTAGAGTTTTTAGAGGTTAACGTACTATAGACCATACATTGTACTAGTAAAGAACGTCTAACAGAAAGCAAACATCTGTTTCGCGTATCGCTATTAGTTAATAAAAACAGAGAGGCATTTATTAGATTATTTTTCAAGTAACAAAAGGTCAAAGTGTTATCTAAGTTTTCAAACTGTAGAGCGAGCTATATTCTGTATCCAGAAACGTAGAGCTTAGCGCTACATGGCTATATCTTGCGAATTTTTACTTACAATTTGTATCTTCACAGTATCGTCATAAGAAATAGTCTCACCGATATTAACATATTTAAATACTGTAGTAAGTATTGTGTTAGTTTTGTTATTTTTTATTTCATCTACATGGATAGGTAATAAGCAAATGAGGAAAATATCATCGAAAATATCTGCGTGCGATGTAATATCATTGTTACACAATATGGTTTTATTAAATCTTAATAAAGTTTGTGCAAATATTTAAGGAGATTTTCTAAGCACTGGCGCGTTGGCAGATTGAAAGCTTAAATATAATGTAAACGAAGCCTGTCTCAAATCTTTAGATAAATTCCAATTCACAAGGCACATCATGTTTTTATTTGCTTATCATTCAATAAAACAGACATATTTCCTTTACATGAAGGTTGGTGTTTTACATTTAAGTAGCCTGGTAGAGTCTATTTCAAGCCTTGCATTTTAATATAAGTCCTTTGATGTTACTTGTAAAGGGATATACTCGGAATATGAATCGATATACAGATTTAAGAATTACCATATTTCGCGTGCGTTAAGATTTTATTATTACTAAAAAGACAAGTATTGGTAGCATATCTGAGAAATATTTATTAATGGGTTTCTAAACGAAATATACACATGTTTAAAGAGAGTAAGTCTTGACGTTTTTGTTTAAATCTTTCTAGTATCATAATGTTACAGTTACAATCCTGGCTGCAAATACACCTATATAGTTAAATAATTATTTAAAAAGATAATACTTTAATATGATTTAATAAAATATTATAATAAAAACGTAACTTGTCGCCTGTGATCTTCTTAGAGGTAGGCAGAAGAATGCATAACACTCCCCCGTCTCAGTTACGTTTACATCCGACTATGAAATAGGTGGTGAGCCATTGGCCACACATCGGACGCATATCCAGACTCTGAACTACCGCTAGAAACTATTATTATTTTGCCAAATTCTGTAAAGTGTAGCGTGTGATCTCGTGGCGATCCGCATCGTGGTCGTTACGTGGTCGTCACTCGTGTCACTGGCCTCAAGCTGCAAGTGGCAATGAAGTGATTAATTCAATATAATAGTTTATTATGTAAACCGAATAGATAAACGATTACTTCTTCCTTGTATCCTCGGCGAGTTTTTTGACCCGGCCATTGACATTTATAGCTAGCTAGCATTCGCACGTGACTCGCTTTGCGTATTTTCATTGCTTGAGTTTATCGGTTAATGCTGCTCCATTGGTGTCCACGGCTCTCAATGAACGGGTTTTAGAAAAATGAAAATGAACGCAGAAAATAGTGGTTACGTAGTTTTCGTCACTAATTCCTTGGGTTCATTGATATGTAGTGCATACTAGCCAGAGAAAGCCAGCAAAGAACATGTTTGTATACATTCGTACATTCGTAATATTTTCGAATCAGATCTATATCAGATAAAAAATCAAAAACTTTTTATTTCTTAAGATAAACAATTGAATTTTTGCACAAGCATAGTATGAAATAGCGGTATCGGCAATGTTCAGATATTATACTTTTATTGGAGTATATATATATTAAAAAAATTTTTTTTTTTCAGTAAAGTCTTTTATTTAATGCCCTTATTCCACAATACTTATAGTAGTAATAAAAATGTATTATTAATTTAGTTTATTAAAAAGCAATGTTACTTAAGCTGTTATCTATTTGAGTAAGAAATTAATAGTTATGATTACACATACTTTTTTAATAAAATATAAAGTTTACACGAACTGATTTACAAGTAAAATAATATTAGAAATGAATGTATATTACATAATGAGTCTATTATATTTAATTATACTTTATGAACTTCGGTTCATAACGTATAATTGATTGTATATGTATAATTATGTAATTGATAGTATAATTGATGTAATAATGATTGCATTTCAGTCAGCAAGCCTTAGTTTTTCCACGAGTTTTGTTTCTAATTCTTCTCCCAATGAACGTAAGCCCTGGACGTGGGCAATGCAGTTGTGTTCAAAGCCATATTGGCCAAATAGCCGCGGTATTTTATCGTCTCTTCGTTGATTTTGATGAGTCCCCATAAGAGATACGGGGTCTTCCACGTTTTCCAGAAGATGTCGATGGCGAGTTTTCAAGTGTTACTTCTGTCATGATTGGTAAGGTTACCAAATATTCAGAATCTATCCAATTTTCGTTCTCTTTCAAAACCGAATCCTCTTTCCGGGACACTTCTGTCCATCGCTTATTAAAGGAACGAATGAGATTCCTTTGAATGTCGCTGATAAAAAACACATGTTGTCTTCAGAAACATGATACTTTTCTTTTAGAACTGTTGATATAGCATCAAGTTTTTTTTTCTCCTACAATGTATAGGCGTAATAATTCTCGCTTGGAACATTTGAAAGTATTAGTAATTTTTAAATTTAATAATTATTACCACTTTGTAATAGTTTTATTAAATTAATTCACTCTTTTTACATAATCTTATTTCATAAATGAGGGTAGTGTGAATTTTACTGATTAGTAATACCTCAAAAATTGAACAAAATGAACCTAAAACACCCTTTTATCAATAAATAATAATAATTTTATTGAAATTTACCGCAATCTAATCAATTAAATAGTACAACATTAGAAACCACAATAGATAAAGTTTTCTTGTTCTCTGACTTGTATCGTAGCTTTCGTGATAACTTCTAAAACCGCACGTGTCCGCAGTTGATTTTTATAATTATTATTTATGAACATCTGGACTATAAAACAACATATTTAAAGCACCGGTGGACGTCGGTAACTTAAAAGTCTCGGTGAGCTTTAGACATGTACCTTTTTTCTCTTCACTTATTGTTAATATCTTTATAAAAATATAAGCACAAAATCCACAACATGATAATTGTTTTAAAATCTACATACTATAGGCTTTTTAAAAATATATAACACATTATACCTATTTGCATATTTTTTAAGGAAATTATATTCGAAATATCGAAGCGAACTACCTGAAATAGACAATCTTACGTTATACAATTTCTCACAATAAACAAATATGTATTCCAAAAGTAATTCACGAAAAATTAATTCATCACATTAAAGTTCCGTTCCAATATTATTAAAAAAAAGTGGGTCAGGGACGACATTAGTAAAAGCGAATTTTGATCTGCCGTTGTTCTACCATTTTCCATAGTGCACCCCAACCATACACGAGTCAATGAGTTGCACAATCCCAGTATGTATATTCAGTATGTATGTATATTCATATGTTATATGTGCATAGTTTATGTTTCAAAAGCTCATTTTCTGCATTTAATTAAAATATTATTTTTATTTTGTAAGATGAGTTTGCTTTCGACGTAACATTACGCTCGTAATCGCCGAAGAGTTAGACAGAGGAATGTGGTACGCTCTCACGTTACATGAGTTAGCTTTATTTTAAAGTTAAGAAAGTGTCCTTGAGTATATAGCATTCAAAAATTCACAACTAATTTGAAGTAAATCAAATTATGACATAATACATAGGACGATATTATTTTGTCATTTATTTTATCCATTTTTCCCCATATTGTTTGTTATACTGTATACAGAGTTCAATGTGCAATGTGCAATATATATATATATATATTGATTGTGTATATGTAAATGTATCTTTTAAATTTTTTGAATGCACCTATTTCCGGCTCGTCATTACGTTAGTACATAAATGCAAGTGCTCTATCATCTCTACATTTCTTCATTACAAGCGAAACATAAAGAGCAATAAAAATATAACAGAGTGCCTATAACTATTTCTAAATAGATATCATTTATTGACAGATAATGACGATCTTTATATTTTTATAAGGTCAATCACCTTTACTTACACGGTGACGTGTGAAGTCACTGTGCACACATCAGTTACACACATACTTATATATTTACACACACATGTATGTTTTCATATAATTTTGTTTGTGCTCTGTACTTACAATAAATTGTAACCGAATGTTTAAACATTTGATTAAGTTGAGATTAGTTTAGATGTGGTTTACACCGAATGTTAGGAAATTAGCTTTCACTCGATGAGCATTGCCGTTGAAGAGGCGATAAAAATTTAATCAAAAGAAATATGTATTGGGAATGTAACTGTATTTATTTAATTAGTATATTTTGATATCGAATTTCTGAAATCACTGAGAAACTTAAGAGAGGGCGCCGAAGATAGGTAATTTGTATGTAAAGAGTGAAATAGAATAAAAATAAATGTAAGTAATAAAAATAAATATAAGTAAATATAAATATGTATAGAGTGAATTTATTTGTATATAAAGCAGGCGATGTCACAAGTGCACATTAGGCTGTGTGTCTCTGTTTGTATGTGTGTGTCTGTGTGTGTAAGTTAGAAGTTTTGCAAATTTGTAGATAGACACATTCGTCTATGTTTGTTTCACTAATATTTATGTGGGGTATTAAAATCGTGATAAGAGTTGCACAGTGTCTAGTGATGGGGTTATCCAAATATCGATAAATGAACGGCAGTAAGATCGGTTCTCTGATTATTCAACTTTAAGATTGTAAAAAAATTACACGTTAATAAAAAAAACAGACTCAGAATGGTTTTTAGTGGACTGTTACAAGGGCCTTCAATAACTACCTCGTTGGTGGTGTTAGTTGGAAGTGCGAATGCCTATCGAGAGGTCTTGGTTTCAAAGTCCGAGTCAAGCACCATTAGAATTTTTTATTAGTGGCTCGGAGTCTGTTTGTGTGTCCAGTGTATCGCAATAGGCACAACACCTATTCCATAGTAATTACGTTATCGTAACTCTTAAATCGTGAGGGGGTACTACACTTCTCTGCTTAATTTTTCTGGCGTTATAGGTTTAATGTTACATTACAAGATATATTAAAAGAAAATTAGGAATAAAGTAAATATGCAAATACATATATTATATGCATCATCCACCAATTCTTTGAATAGTCGATTTTTTTTACAAAATATAAGTTTAAATTCGAATTATATGTCTTTTTATAATTGCCGATAAATGGACTGTTTGTAAGGGAAGAGATGGATGTAAGGAAGTTAATGGTTTTTATCATTTCGGATGCTACCATTTTTATATCCTTCGGATAGGAGTCTCTTTCAACTGCTAGATGCTTGGAATTTTTATTCCAAGCATCATGATTTCAATATGGACTTGCAAACATTCGGATTATTGGAAATTGGGGTTATCGGTAAATTTTGTGTTAGATGACAATTCATCGCTTTAAATTATTAGTTAAATTTATTTAAAATTGCTATTGAGGCACAGAAACGTTAATGAAAATTTGTCCCTTTTGGTCAGTCATGCAAATATCGATCAAGCTTGGGGTTGCTGTATCTGGGGTTGCGGTAGCTCGACAAATCGTTTACAATTTGAAACTATCTAAGGTTATGAAGTCTTATTTTTTTCAATCGTATTTTAGAAAATCTAATCGATGCACTCTCGTCGAAAGAATTTTTTCATACAAAATATTAAAATATATCACAATCATACCTATCAAGCGTCGTGTGTCGTCATGCAAGATTGGAATTGATAGAATGCATGGATAATTTTAACATGGAATTTGTATGCCCAAGTTCTATTTGATTAGTTTGATAACATTATCTGCTCAGAGGGCAGTTGAAGGACGGCGTAATAACTTAATTTGAAGATTAGAGCATCTCGAGGATCCAAATCGTAGCCTTGTCGTTTGATTACAGCATTTTAGGGATTATAACATCGATTGATAATGTTTGTCGATTGAGAATAATTATAATCATCGATGATACCGAAGATCATTGATCATATAGGATGAAGGAAGACACATGCATATAATTCTAAATACTTTGTGAGCTATTATATCTGTAAATAATCAACTGATAACGATGATAGTTGAAATTTTCAATTTGGCCGGACGTCAGGGGTAATCAATCTCTTATCGAGTGTCGATGTTTTGGCGTCACGTCACTAACCTAGGGCAGGGCCAGTTATCAATGTTGCAGGAGATTGCGAATATGAAATATCGCTAGATAACGTGCGCCGAATTATGCTAGATTAAATATCAGACGATAAACCTAGCTGGTATTTGAGTAGTGATAGTCTAGGAACGAGAGTTGCGATGCCCTACTTTACTTTTTATTTAATTTTCATTATCATGCCATTAATTATCATAATGAAGGTGTGATAAAGAAATTATCATTAGGAAGGTGACGTTTGTACTAGCCCACGTTCAACACTTCAACTGTTTTAGATATTCAAAATTAATCAAATTGTATGCGGCATGTTTATAACAAAAAGAACAAGATGCTGCAAAGATTATTATATGTTTTTTAACTTGGCGAATACACTGTCATGTACGTATTCGGTTTTGAGTTTTTTCGAGTGAACTCAAAATAAAAAATTAAATTAAATCTGCAATATATTATTTTCTTTTATAATATAGAGTATTAAACATATTATTAAGTATTCATAATAATTTATTTTTATTTAATTAAATTAATTGGCAGTGGTTGGTATACTAAAAAAGTATCGTTAATTATATGATAATATCG
>DWEI01004959.1:0-11206 GCA_018245875.1 Mysoria ambigua
TTCCGGAGTGAGACTATCACTACATTGTTATGTTTATTTAACATTTTCAAAATGTGAACCGGTAAATGATTATCTTTATACTAACAATTTACATCTTACTTAATTTACTCCTGCTTTATTTCTCCAGAAATTTCTAACGAAGTTTATTTAAACATAAGAATTTTATTTTTTCCATGCATTTATTTATTTCGACTAAGTTTCGATTCACTTACGAAACATAAATAAATTAAATACGAAATTTAGTACAGGAGGCATTAGTGATAATGTACATATGTGCGTAAGTACATAAAATACTGCACAGTTAGTAAATGTTATTAAACACGATACGAGATTAGACGTAAACGTAATCTTAGAAAAGGTTAAACATCCACTTAGATCATAGCCTAGTACGTCGCTAGCGATGAGGCTCAAAAGACCATAATGAGCTGGTACGTATATACCAGCTTTACAAGAAAACTCATAGACTTAAGTGCGAATCACCATTTTTAAAAATATCATGCAAAATGATCTAATCGAAATCAGTTTATGGTCATGATTACAAAGATGTTAGAACTTTGTATGTAGGTAAATTTTATTTGGTAATTCTAGATTTATTAAGGCTGAAATCTAACACCTATAAAGTTAATTTTTGGTTTTGGATTCGACTCTATATGACTATCGCGTATATTAACCCTGTAAAGACCGAACTAATTTCACACAGGTATACGTAGTTTGGAAGTTCTCGGCTGAGGGACGTGATACAAAGTAATATCGCTGCGATCAGCGGGAGCGTACGAAAAAGGCCGTCGTACGCATATGTTACTGAAAAAACATGCAGAGTTAAACTCGACCATTGTGAAATCCTAAAACATAATGTTCCTTCAATATATCAACTAAAACAAGAAACGGAAGGAAACGGTTCATCAATAAGCGTTAATAATATGCAAGATATTATCGAATGTAACCGACAACCACTTGTGAAACGGTCCGTCAACGACGCAACGTGGAAGCGTCACGAAACACGTAAACGGTCGGTCATTACCGACGGCTCGTTTACGCAAGACGCCATATTTAATAAACTATTATTAGAGACGTGTAATCAGGTATTCATTGCGTTTGCCGACGCGAACCTTTGGCAGTCCACGGCCTGTTACGAAAGGACCTAGTTGTTGGCGCCGCGGCACACCTGCAGCGGGCGGTCGCGGCGTTTGTATGAAATCATTCTAGTTTATAAAATAATCTATGTTGATCCCTACGTTAAAATGAAATGAAATGAAAAATAAACTTGCATTAATATTTGCAGAATGCACAAGACGAATTACAAGTCTGTGAAAATCGTAACTGAAGAAAGTCTTTTATATCTGTCTATCCCTTCAGGTGTGACAATACGTAAGTCAGTATATATAGTTTTAGTACGTATATCATTCAATAAAATCCTCATTTATTATTTGTTTGTAACCTATAATTATGTAATAACGTTAATAATTAAATAAAAAAATTACATCAACTACCAATCCTAATAGTTTTTCATTTGATAAATTGGTCTATACAGTTTTAAATGTAATTACGTGATATTTTAAATGTAAATATACGAAACGCTGCCAGTGTGAAAACACCTTATACTCGGCACTCATTGTAGCGTCTAGAACACGACAGACATCGTGACGAAGAGTCGAAGCAACGTGATTTGGTTTTTGATGAAATTGAACCAGCGAGCGACGCTCCGGTGAGGTCGACTGTCGCAAACTCTAGACGATAATCATCGTATGTGATTATGAAACTTGTGCAAAGCTAAATAGAAAACTATTAAAATAACTATTGTACACTATTTGAGAAGCAATAAAAGGCTTTGTGGAGAGTTTCAATGCGATTTCAGTTTTAATCTTATTGTATATTCATTCTCTTCGTATATCGACTGTCTCGTTGGTCGTGTTGGTTACATGTGCGATTGCTGATCAAGAGTTCCCGGGTTCAAATGCATTTAGGGCATAATTGGATTTTCATAATTAAGATTCCTAGTGTGCTCGGTGTTTGCGATATATTGACCACCATTTCCATAACTAAGGGGGAAGTAAACGTAACTGGTGATAATAACGCATGATAGTGCCTTCTAGACAATCCTTCGATCAGAACTGCTCCATCACTTCACACTGCCCGAGTGCACTTCATTATGTTCGTGTAAATTCGTTAGATAAGTGAACCTTCTAGTTTTTATTTCAACGATCCCTTTGCAAGACTTCCACTCATTGCATTTCTAAGAAGACCTCTCTCAATAAAACTCCACCGGATGCAACTGTCCTCCAGCTTTGTAAGGGGGACCGCTGAAATTCATTTCGTTTGTTTGTTTGACCGCGCCATTATTGACTTTAAGAAAGTGAGGAATAAAAGTGTGGAAGAAACGGCGGAGAATGATAAGGGGCTGAAAAATAAATGACAATCGGGCGCGTCTTGAATTAGACATATAGTATGTTTGATGATTTTATCTTTGCGATATTGTGGTCTGGTCGCTTTCTCTGACATTTAGATATATTTATGTAACAAATAAGGAAGTGTTGTTGTCGGTCTGTTGCTTAAGTGAATTTGTAATCTGGGAGACAACAAAGGATGATTAGGATGATTGGCGTACTTCTTTAAAACAGCCATTGAAAATGTGAACAAGTATAGATTTTTTTTAGGTAAATATAAATAAAATGTAAAGTTTAATATTCATTTTAAATATTGATTCATTTTATTCATATATATTATTATTTCTGGTCATTCGTTAATTTGTCTCGTTTATTTCATTTACATTGTTTTTTAGTCGTTTTCATTTGTTTATTCATTCATTTATGTCATTGACGTACATTAATTTGTCGATTTTATTTTATTAATTGCAGTAAATGTAAATAAATATCATAATATCGTAGGGAAACCTTACACTTTAGAGTCCTTAAAAATTTGAAATTTCTTGTTATATTAAGCCAACAAGAGCCAGCCTTAATTCTATCATTCTGAGGGGAGACCCAGGTTTTAACAGTAGAACGATAAATAAGTCGGAAAAAAACTATTAAACAAGCTATCTGTGTTATTAGAACTGATTTCTAAAGGAAAACACCTATGTAACAAGATTTCGAAGAATCGAAGCATATGGTTAAACTTGAACTTTCTTTAATCCCTTCCTAATTTTCGTGCAAATCGACATGAAACACTGTCAAAGCGTTGGCAGAACTATAACATCCACTCGGCTCCGTTCACTCGGCACGATTAGGTCTACGGCGATGCGGGCCAGTCTCATTACAGAAGTAGTGAGGGGAACAAGTAAAATATCGATATTTCTCGAATATTAGACAACTCTAATCAATGATCAGAACCGCTAAATAATGTTAGCTACTAGCCATGCCATGCGGTTTCACCCTCGTATAATATTGAAAGAAATAGCGGTTATAGTATAAAATTCATAGTATTTCAGATAATATTTTCAAATTTTGTTTCGTGTGGTTTTAATGTATAAACATATTTTGGTTTTGAATCGAGCAATGTTGAATTATTTTAGTTTCAGGTTATCTCCACAAACCTACCTACCGCTCACTAAAAGGGCGCTGTAATATAAGATTTAAGTTCCATTGCAATACTATACTGTAAGGAAGCTGAGAACTTCGACCTTTAGCTAAAGAACACGTTTTTACCGTCAAGTATAATCGTTTGTCTGTACATTGCGTGATTATAAATTGAAAGCACTAAGTGGTTAGTATTTATTGCATTTTATAGAAACACTTTCGAAACTGAAAATATATATTTAAGTATTGGAAAGCATATATTTAAAGTACTTAGATATTATAATGTCTTTTTTAACAATGACATCATCAACGTGTTAAAGAGATTGATGAATGGAGAGGAAGCGCGTCAAGTCTGTAATGATTAAAATATTTGGCTTCGGTGTTCTCTGCCTATCCCTAGCATGTCTAAATTGCCGTCATAGTTGGTCGGGTCACACAAACTTTGTCGGGCTACCCTGCTTAACATATGACTAATTTATGATTTCAAATATGATTATATATATACATATACAAGTTATATATTAAAAAAGTATATACAAAAAATATCGATTTATCAACATTGTAACAATACTCGTATATCGACCTTGAATGGAACCCGGAACTTTTGAGGCAGGTGCATAATCAAATACCAACGAACTTGAGCAGCAACTAATTGAGTTCTGCTTTTATTTAAGAACAAAAAGTCGGTTCTCTTAAGTCCAATGTATAATGTATATTTTAAAATATATTTAAACATATAATTTCATATATTTGTTACGACTAGTACATATATTTTAAAATGTTGCGGTTAATTCATAGACTACATATTTAACTCATTGACTAACTCATTTACAAAGTTACCGAGCATTATTGCATCAGCGTGGTGGTGCATGCCCACGCTGTAATTTCGCAGTAAGGGAGCAGAAGTGATTCACTTTGAAATGAAATCGTAACTTTGTAAGTTACCAAATTACAAAGTCACCCTTAATCTAATAAAATGAGGTGTTGTAAAGAAGAAGTCTCATAAAACCTTGTAATTATTCGTTAAAATTCCAATAACTTCTGTTCTAAGGCTTCGTAATATTTTACAAAACTTTTGCCCTTTATAATTAGAACGCTCTCAACAGGGTATTGGCCAACTTCCTTCAGGTATTAGTTTCAAAATCTTTGGAATCATTAAATTACGTAATCTCGTTATTTAGTGCTCATGACAACGACCTGGCTTACGACACGACCTGGTTCACGACACGACTTACGAACGGATAAGATCAGAGCATACCATACTCACGCTCATTTTAAGCGGGAATTATGATTTATGGGTAACTTATTTATTAAATGTAGTCGTCCGGCTGTGAGACAAATCCCAATGTAATTCGTTAATCTTTTAATTTAAATGTTATTGAGAATTATGTATTAGGTATTACTTGGGTAAATTTATGTACATATATATTAATCCATTCAGAGTAATCTTTGTAGATTCTGGCATTTTTGTATCGGAGATTGAACAATAGTGTAGAGCAGAAATTTACAGAGCCGTACTCTTAGACATACACGATCTCCGTACCGTTTAAACTTATTTTTTTATTGTATATACTGCCTCTGATAGTAAGTCGGTACCGTTGCCTATAGACATTCGCAGCACCCGACGAGTGCCGAATGCGTTGCCGACTATCTAGGAGAGTTGTCTTTGCGTTTTTCTTAAAGAACCCCATGTCAAACACTATTCTTTAATAACTCATATTCAAATTTCTCACACTCGTGGACACGGGTATCGATTGAAGATGACACGTTAATCACACATATCACGAGGGCCAAATTATCTTATGTCCAGCATCGTGATCGTAGTCGCTAAATTAGCCCTTAGCAAGTGCCGTGTATCTGATATCGATAGTACCTTTGGCAACACTAGCGGTGTCCGCGACAGGTGCAACGCCAGTCCGTCGATACGTCGATAGATCGTTTCATTTTATGTAGACACGTGAATTGTATAGACGTGACAATTTTATTGTTAAATGTTTCGTGAGTGTTACACATAATTAAATATTAAGCCGGCCAGGATGGCCATTCCGAAAAAAACACACGTGAGTCTAGTCGGCTTAATATTTAATTACGTGACAATTTATTGGAGATTTTAAATGTAAAGTTTTAGAATTCTAAATCTATTAGACTAGGAAAGTATAAAGCATCTCTTAGATACTTTGTACACACTATAGCTCAGTATATTTCGACAATTGTACGCGATTTGAAATTGAGAGCTATTGAGATATTTGGTGGAGTCTCCCGCAGTGGTTGGAAGGCTTGGAGAATATTCGAAAATACCGCGCCAGTGAGGATTGGTAGAGGTACTGATTACTAACTAGCAAGTGTATATTTTCAAAGTAAGCTATGCCTGGAATGCTTACAACGAGGTAAACGGTGATAATATCTGCGATTCACTGCTTTCAACTGCAATCTGCAGTCGTATATGAGATATGTACCCTTCATTTACAATAAAAAAAATGTAAAATCACGCCTGTAATAATATCCGAAGGATGGTAGGATGTAGTACACATCAACGTTTCATCAGTTACATTTACTGTTCTTTACGTAATAGTGGTGGGTGGGCCTATTGCCACACAGGGCACAAACATTGACGAGAAATTTTAAGTTAACTTTTTAGTTAGAAAAATCTAATACTATCCGGGATGTGAACCTACAACCTCCAGATAGGTAGTCGCGCTCGCAATCACTTGACCAATGAGGCGGGTAAGTTTAATCCAATGTGTGTAACAAAATTAATTCACCGCCCTTTCTATACGTTCGTAAGTGTACGGTAGCCGCCTAGCCACGGTCCCGATATTGGGTGGTCGGCATCGGCGTCCACGATACCAGCTATCATGCGCCAGTGAAATGGACCCTCCCGGCCGTGGAATTGTAATGTTAGTATATCAATGAAATTGCTGATTATTTGATACAGTTGTACATTGCAAAGCAAAATTTAAATCTTTGATAAGAGAAACAACGGATGCTTGTACTGATCATTGCGAAGAGATAACCTTCAGCGCCTGGTTTTCATCAGTTACGGGTTAAGACCGTACTTTATAGGTGACATTAAGTCATTCTGTTATTATGATATGGCAACAAAAACAAATTTACAAGAAGAGTGTCTAAAGACATTTATGTAAATAGAACAGACGCAATAAGTATGCCGAGTCCTTATATATGTACTACCCACCCCTACAGGATAAATGCTTGACATTATAAATTAATGTAAATGTGTATAATGTTTGGTACATTCTGGTAAGAACCAGAATAAGATACTCGGATTTCTATTGATTGAATTTCAAAGACTTCCATCTTAATAAAAATGTGAATAAGTTATAATAAGAATAAATTACAAATTATTCGTGCTAGATGATATGTCGGTTGCAGAGTTCTATGACTCACAGCGGCACTTCCGGAAGGGAAATTGCGTTTCCTCAAAAAAACAATATTTTAATAAAGCTGCACAAATGTTTACTCTGACTCACGTTTCAAACATTTCGAACTTTCTTCGACGTGATTCATTCATCGATATCGGTTTAAACGCTACATTAAACACATTTAATGACCGAAGAGAATTTTTTTATTCCCTCGTTTGAGAATACTGCACTGAGAATTTTGAGGTTTGGCATATACCTATCGACAAGAGCACAGAATGTGCAAATATATGTACTAGCTGTATACATATTAAACGATAATATATCCAATTCAAATTGAAACTAGAACAGAACGCTGCTGCTTAACGGCAGAAATATTTGCAGCGGTGTCACGCAGACAAATCACGAACAGATTGTTCCATTACCGAAACTCACTCCGGAAGCAATTAATTCCCAGAAACTATTCCATGCCTTGCAAATCAATCTGATTTATATATTCCGGTTGCAAAATAATTATTTACTAGGCGTAGTATAGCTGAAATTGCTTTAAATTTCTTAAACGGACAAGAAATCTATTAATTCTAGTTGTTTGTTAAGTAGCTATAAAAAGCGATTAGATACACGAGCCTGTAGAGCCACAAACTGATGTGACAAGGGATGTGAAAAAAAAAGAAAAAAAATAAACCTCTTTGGACTACCACAGTACATTTTCCTTTTATGTTATCAAACAGTACTATTCAATTTGAAGATCAAATGTATTAACACAAAACCTACATATGTAACCCATACAATAAACAAGAATCATAATTTTATATGTAACTGTTATGATTCAGTTCAGTTAACATAACATTATTTTCATTTTAAGTCATATAAAAGTTGTTTTCGCCGGTGTACACCACGCAATTAGGTGTTGTAAGTCACGGTTCCGTCACCTACCTTTCAGGAGCAGCACGTAGTTCTTCTTGTCGTCGCCCCCCTTTGGGTACTCCCAGTCCACATCCAGGCCGTCGAAGTTCCTGTCGCGCAGGTACGGGATGGCGGAGTATATGAACGTTTGCCTCGCGTACCGGGTCGCCGACATCTCCTTGAACTTCTGCGTGCCGAACGACCAGCCACCTGCGGGTGGAAACGTGTGCATGATATTTTTGTTTGGTTAGTAAGATAAAGCTAACCGTGTGTCAGGACGGAAAAATGGTGTCAGTGAGAGTAATATCAGAATCAGAAAAAGATGTCCTGTGAGGCGTGTGGGGTTTAGTAATCCACGTGCGTGAATATGGTCTTTCTTAGAGGAGACCCGTAGTCCAAGAGTGAAACGATAACGAAGGTCAAAAATATATCAGAATTGCTCTGGGTTAAAATAATTTGCAATTAAGTAAAGTTAAAGGCGGTCTACTCTTGGATAGATTTACGGTCTTTCCCAAGCTTCGGAGACGGCTGTCCTTGTTCGACAAATTTTATGAAAATTCGTTTATGTGTCTTATTATCTGCCTACGTACTTAATTGCATACAAAATTGAAGATATTTTGGAGACGAGAAATTTCCAAAACAGACGTAGGTACATGTATGAGGAGAGTGATGGATGCACAAGAAAATTTTGTAATCATTGAGATATGTGACACTTGCCGCTGTCTGCTAATCCTGTAATAGATTTGGCGTGATAATATAATATTAATATGTGAATGCCAATATATATTCCCTATAACATACAAATCTTATGCCTCATATCTATGCGAACGCTGACGTTTTATTACATACCACTAAACATGAACAAACACTATAGATAATAGCTCTAGATACTGAGCGGGGGGGCGAGATCACAAGGCGGGAGTGAACAATAACACGCGAGTAATGCACTTGTGGGAAAATCAATTCAGATTTATGGAACAAAATATTCCTTCTCTTATGATCTGTTCACACTAGACAGCTCGCTGGCGCATTTCCATGTTAATGGGTTATAATGTATCGGGCCGTGCAAGGAAAGTAAGTGCAGGAAATTAGAAATTGTTGATGAACGGAATTGGCGCGCAGATCAAATTGTTGGTTGTGTACTGATTGAGGTATGTGGTTCTGAATGAGCCTGTAAGACTTCATTTGTGAAATATTGCGGTCCATATTGTATTCACTACTTTAGGGCACTACCGGTCTAACCATTAGTTTAATAGATGTCACCTTCAATTTTAATCCGCGGTCTATATTCTCTTACTCAGATAATTTCGATTGACTTGCACCAATTGATAATAATTTTTGTTTTATCCTCGTCACAAATCAGTATATTGGTTTTAATTACGGTCGGGTTTATAGTTGATTCTAATGTGTTCCGTGTAAACGCACCTTTATGATACAATACTTTCCTATGTAGTGCGGGGATACGGTCGATAAAAAATATCGATTACGTTAGCGCACGGTTGGTTGCGCCACGATTGTGCCTGTGTATGAAAACTGGTACGGTTTTTGTGCGCTGTGAAAATAGGTGAAAATGTCGCGCGACTCTTTGTGCCGTGGGAGAGCTGCGGCGACGTATTCGCACGAGCTAGTGACGGATCGCGGATGGGCATCGATATCGATGTTATTGGAACGCGATATATGTAATGTTTGCGTAGCGATGTTTATATTGTGATCATATAACTATTATTAGTGTTGTACTTACTGATTGATTACCGACTGACAATAAAATACTCAGCAATATTATAGCACGAAAACGTTGTCACGGAGAATGCGCATTATTATAATTATTAGCCTAATGCGGTACACTGCTGCGCATCCCCCTTCCCTGAGGGGTTAATCCTATATTTTCGACGCTTGGCATGGATTGGGAAAGGCAGAGCACCACTTCTCGCACCGTATAAGCTGCTGACCATGAGCGGTTAGGAGTTAGCCGTGCTTAGGCGGTTTCGCTATACCGCATAATGCGCATATGCGAGTTTAAAAGTCTACGTTCATACTGTTGCTATTAGATGAATAATGATCAATAATGAATAACTATAAAGTCGAATTAGGGGCACTACTGATAAATAGTAATAATAATAACAATACTGTAAATAAAATAAAAGTACTGGATATTTCAAAATAATATTTAAGGTGCAATGCAATATAGAGTAAATCTAAAGATCGCAGTGACTGTATCAAATGAGGTGATCACATATGAAATAAATCTTGTACACGACATAATCGTGCTTGTCTTATAACATAATCACTAACAAAAAATTTAAGTAGGGCATTCGTTGGACTAGTTAGATAAAAGTTAGCGAGCTAAGTCACTAATGACGTCATCGTAACATTCATATAAAAATAATCCTTTGCATTTATGAATAACAATTTGTTATAATTATTCCGAACACACTATAATTTATTCGATGGCATATTAAATAGAGGAAAATACTTATGCAATATTAGTCACTCATATAACTTTGTTACATAAAACTTACTTTCTAAGAGACAATCGATAAATACTTCCTGAGAGACATGCTCAATTGTCAGTGATTTTAACGTGAAATGGTCGTTACTTTAGTATGGGAGACTTACCTAATCTCGATACTTTCAAGGCTTCGTTGAATGGTTTTAATAATTAAACGATGTAAAAAGATTCCATGTTCAATAATGGATGGACCATGATTTTCCTATCAACCATAAAACCAAACAACCAAAAAAGTCAAATGGTTGACGAGAGTAATGTCTTTGAGAACGGCGTGCATTTACGAAAAGAATGAAGAATTCTGTAGGGATTCTGAATTCAATTCTGTAGGGATAAATGTGTCTGGCACTCCGTTATCTTTGCCTACTCCGATGGGACCAGGGGTGCAGACTTGGAATAATGATATTACTTTTCATAAATATCCGGATAACATAAAATATAATAAATATTATGTTATCCTATTTGACGAGCACGAGTCTTTTTAGAATGTTAAAAATTAGGGCGTAAGGCAACCTAACTAGGCCTCTCATTTCTCTCACCTTAAACTATATTATAGAGAACTTTGAAATTTGTCGTGATCTTCGTGATCTTTTTTTCCTTCTTGCGGTGAACGAGAATTAATATTGAATTTTAAAGCAGCGATAGCGGTAGTTTACATATCATCCTTCCTCTTCTTGGGTCAGAGGTACAAAGCCAGAGAGCCACCTTTGACTTCAAGATGTTATGTGAGTTTTTAACATTCATTTTTAATCGTGATTGACCTTGTGAGATCGTTAAAATTTTGACATTAAATCAGCGCCAGTTTCATTGAAAAGGTATGGCGGAGATGTCGATGTGTTTTAATGGATTATCATTATTATTATAAAATCGATATCGAAATTGTAACTTCACGCCTGTAATCC
>DWEI01004960.1:0-11204 GCA_018245875.1 Mysoria ambigua
AACCTCACAATAATTATATATGATGTTAAAAAAATTGAATAATAAATTGAGGTTGTCACAGGTGGAGCTGTAACATAATGTGAATATATTAAAGTATGGCAAATTGTACATTACATATTTCTGTAAAGATATCATTTAATAGCAAGACGTATTGTGTATAAAAGGGCTACATAGATTTGAATATTACATTGTTGCCTCTTTACTCAAAAGGATGAGTGATTCAAATTCTCTGGTTGCCACCGTTGTATGTTTTCAAAATAGGTAGTAGTTGTTTATGTTGTCCATGTTGGTTGCAAGTGTGACCGCTGATTGGGAGGCCCTGGTTTCAATATCTTGGTCAGGCATAACTGGATTTTTCTAATTTAGATTTTCTAGTTATGGCTCGGAATCTGGGAATATGCTTGATGGATGGCTATAGGCTTACCACCTAATTCACATAAATGTAACTGGTGAAGTGTATGAGTGTGCTACACTCCTCTGCCTCCCTCTTCAGGGTTTGCGGGTGTGATGTTAAGTTTTGGTGGTTGAGTAACATAAATAAGTTGATTTAACATTTCATTTACAGAGTTATAGATGTAGGTTCTGAGTGGCGTACATTCAGCAATGAAAAGTCTGGGGTAGATCCTTCTCGTGTTGGTGGTCCTGAGAACCCACTGCTTTCTGGTGGCGATTTATCAACCATCATTGGACCCGGCCGAGGAGATGCTTCATTTGACAGCTTTGGAGTATCCAAGTATCAGAACAGGCGAAACATAAGTAGCACTGACAGAGCTCTGATCAATGCATTCAGAGAAATTAACACCATGGCAGACCGTATAAATCTGCCGAAAACTATAATTGATCGAGCCAACAATTTGTTTAAACAGGTAACATTCTGATATTGTTCGTCATCATTATTTAATCACATTATTAACCACATGTTGGAATAGAATGATTTAATTATCTACTAGCTCAATTTATAATAAGAGAGCACCAATAAAGTGAGTGAGATGCTATTAATATTGCTTATATAGGGCTTAAGGTACATTTACAGTGTAAAAAAACTGATACTAATGTGAATGTCAAGTTTAATCAAACTGTTAAAAAAATTATGCTAGAATTTCAGTATTAAGATTTTAAAATACATTCCTATTTACAATTATTTGTTATGATTATAGTTGGGATTTTTAATAATCAACAATAATATTTCATTAAAAGTCATATGTTTTTTTGATGAAATTTTCATTTAAATTTTAATAGTATAGTGCAGTCGTCAAATAAATACATTATTTGTTATTTTTCAGGTACACGATGGTAAAAACTTGAAGGGCAGAGCTAACGACGCGATTGCGTCCGCCTGTTTGTACATAGCGTGTCGACAAGAAGGTGTGCCTCGTACTTTTAAAGAGATTTGCGCGGTCAGCAAGATCAGCAAGAAGGAAATCGGCAGGTGTTTCAAGTTGATCTTGAAGGCGCTGGAGACGTCGGTGGACCTCATCACGACGGCGGACTTCATGTCGCGGTTCTGTTCGAACTTGGGGCTGCCGAACAGTGTCCAGAGAGCTGCGACACACATAGCGCGGAAGGCTGGAGAGTTGGATATCGTGTCGGGGCGCAGTCCTATTTCAGTGGCGGCGGCCGCTATTTATATGGCTTCTCAAGTACGTGTCACGTTCATATTTTGTGTTTGGTACAGTTCTAACTTTTTCCTAATTACAGTAAAACAAGTCCACACAAGTGTAAGATACTTAGGGCAGATGAAAGTTGACTAATTTAAATCTCTTTGTTCTATTACCATGTAAACATTGATACTTTGTGTATATTTTCTCAGTGAGCTATAAGTACTATGTGGATGACAAAGTGTCACTCATATGTCTCATAAACTGTTTCCAGTTTAAATATTACATTTTGGCTTCATCATTCCAGGCATCCGATGACAAACGCAGTCAGAAGGACATAGGAGACATTGCTGGTGTGGCCGATGTCACTATCAGGCAATCCTACAAGCTTATGTACCCGTTTGCTGCTAAACTGTTTCCCGAAGATTTCAAGTTCGCTACGCCCATCGAATTCTTACCCCAGATGTGAATTGAAAATTTTGAGTTTAAACTGTCTGTTACAATTGACAAATATATTGTTTGTAATATTTCATAGAACAATCCTCCAAACATTTGCAATGTTTCAGTTTGATCTCCAATTTGCAGAGTAACTGATTTACTTTTCGGTTGACATAATGTTTATTGGCACCATATAATATCTTACTTTAACAGGCTTTGAGTACTTGACTGATTATCAAACGAAAAACTACTTGGACTGAACCATCATCCATCGCCACAGCTAATCATTTTCATAATAATAATTTTTTATGACTTATGATCATATTTGTCACATATATTTGTAAATACCCATGTGAAATTGGTGCTTTGACAAAACTTAGATTCATTGATTCACTTCACACATTCATATATTCTTAAGAGAGTATTTTCTGAACAAAACAATGTGTATGTAAATAGAACTTTTTCTGTTCTTAATCATGTTGTTAGATTTAAGAAAACGATGAATTCAAAATATATTGTCCATTTGTTCTAGAAAAACTGCCTCAGTGGTCGTGTTGCTTGCAAGTGCAACTGCCGATCGGGAGTTCCCGGGTTCGATTCCCGGGTCGAACACTACAAAATTTTCTAATTTAGATTTTCTAGTAGGTAGTGGTTTGGAGCCTGGATATGTGCCCGATGCATGGCAATAGCCTCGCTACCTATTCCATAGTGGGACGTAAATTTAACCAGTTGAAACAGGAGTGTTCTGCATTCCTCCGCCTACCTCTTCAGGAATTCCAGGCGAGAAGTTGCGTTTGTTCTAGAAAATGTGTGTAGGAATCTGAAACGTTTTTTTAAGTTGCTTTTTTACCTGATCAAATGAGATCCTTGACACCTGGTGTGCTAATTCTAGTATTTGAGCTGGGTCCATTTTTATATAAAAATTATGTAAAAATACAAGATTAAAGTAATTATATCAAAATCATATTTGAAATACTAAATAACCTGCAAACAATGATGACTTATTTATAACTTATGTTATTGGACATCACATTGATTCTGTACAACATTTTTTTATATTCTAAGGCACTTTGATTTAATACTATGTTACAACTTCCATATGGTTACTTTGCATGTTTTTGTTGTGTATTATTCAAACTATTAGTTATATAATTATCATGAGCACTTCTTGTACGAGTATATTTAGTTATTAGCGGTGAAAATTGGAAAGAGATGTGGCCTATAATTGTTGAAATAGTTTTGTTCACCAAAAATAATTTTTTTGGTGAACATTAATTAGCACAGTTCAGTTTAAATACATATATCTGTAGATTATGCATATCAGTGTGAAATTTAAGATGCCTGTAATTTGGTAGAAAGAGGATATCACTGTATAGATGTGGATGATTTGATTAATGAATATAAACATTCAAAACACAAAATAGCATAACTAAATTCCATTGTATTTTAGAATTATTTGGGATACAATACAATATAATTTATTGCACTCTGAACTCTGTATATAGAATAACAAAAAACAGGTTAAAAAAATGTATAACAAAAAAAATATATAGAAAAAGAATAAGGGATGTGGGATGTAGAGATACAGGGAGCAGATTTTCACACTCGTTCAATCCCCCGGGTTATTCAAAGTATTATTTGGTTTTTCAAACTAGAAATTTGCAGCGACTCGGCATTAGTGCCCGGTGTATGGCAATGGGTTCACTTTATATTTCGTCAGATGTGTAACTGGAGATACGTGAGGGGTGCTACACTCTGCCTATGCGTTCATAATTAATCTCCGCCGTTATAACAATATAATAATAATATTTTTGTTATAATATATCAAAAGTTTCTTCTTTAACATCTGAGCATATATTGATTAAGGGTATTGACTACATGTTATGTTAAAAGTGTATGGAAGAATAGGTCCATGTGTATTTTAGTGCCCATCTACAGCAAAAGAAAGTCCTTACTTCCATTCAATCTATTTTAGATCTCATCGATCAGTGCCCAACAATAGATAGGTATCGAAAGATTTAACAATTGACGGGCCCAATTGTGGTTGTTTTTCCACCCCAACAGCGTGAACGAGAATGTGGAGCAGTGTTGTTTTGGTCGGTTATTAAATTTAGTCGTTTAAGTATAATGTCTTCTTTATAATAACATATTATGTTATTATTGTGATTTATTTGTATTTTTAATTATAAGTTGCAAAGTGGCTTTATGATGTTTCTTATCCGAATACTGAATGTCACTTATATGTAAAAAAATATATATGTTAAGAAAAACGCCTACCAACTTTATTGCTTTTATACATTGTGTTACGTCCCTGCGTCATAGGTCTAGTAGTTGCTAGCGCGACTGTAGAGTGGTCCTGAGTTCGATCCCCGGGTTATTCGGTGTTATTGGGTTTTTCAAACTACAAATTTGCAGCGGCTCTTCATTAGTGCCCGGTGTATGGCAAATCGTTCACTTTATATTTCGTCAAATGTGTAACTGGAGATTCGTGGGGGGTGCTACACTCTGCGTATGCGTTCATAATTAACTTTCCTTGTTATAATATTTTTGTTCATCGTCGAGCTTGTTACCTTTATTATTCTTATGTTGAATTAGAACTCAGAAATTATTAAAAAAATGATGTTAAACGATCACATTCTATACTTGTCTCACTCGACGTAGTATCTGGCTTTGTCATAGTTTAAATATCAAATGAATGTTGAATCGAAATTTTTTGTTTTTATGATCAGGCATATTTTAACGGTGCTTGTCTATTTTCCATTTAAAAGCATATATATAAAATATATCTATTCTGTTCAGAAATTGGCCAGGGATTAAACTGCTGGATGTTACGCCAAACGCCAATTTGTATTACAATCGGCCAGAATAAAACCAGTTGCAATAATTGTGAATGGATGATTTCATATTAACTTTTTGGTAATTATTAGGCATTTGAGGTATTCCAAGTCAGGAATGCATTTATTATTTGAAAACGCTGTTTTGTATTGGTGTTATTTGTATTATCACTCGAAAAATGTATAAATAACTTAAAAAATGACCCAATAATTAACAAACGATTGCGGTTTATTTAATATTCAATTGGACTAAGTTATAAGCCTTAAATAAACATTATATAGCAGCGAGTGTTTTTTAGAACAAATGTTGCTTGTCCACAGTCTTTTTATGATTATTTTATTTTATAAAATTATAGGAGAGATTGAAGGTGAAGCTATACTTGATGCGACGAATTATAAATAAAATTATTAAGTAATATTAAATTTTCTTTAAATTATTATATATCAACAAGAGATTCATATGTAAAAAGAGATATGTAAAAGAATTAATGATCGAAAAGCTACGTAAGAATAATTCGAAGTAGGTATTCGTGGAACCATATTATCATTATCATCCAGTCTTAGTCCACTGCTAGACGTAGGTGGGCCGCCCTTATGGGTTCATGTCCATAATCCCGAGGCTGGCCAAAAAGCATATTGTGATATATGTAGGTATATAAAATGAATAAAACGATACACTCAGCCTACCTTTTCAGTTCATATTAAGGTGCGTTTCGAGTTTGAACATTGAAATCTTCACGGTTAGAGCAGAAACAGTCTCATAGCAGGGACGGACGACATAATTTGATTAAAAGTGTGTTTATTAGAGTATCTTAAGAAGTATCGTTAACATTTAAAATATCCATATTACGTTAAGAGAGGTTAAAAAAGTTTTAAAAAATATTTTTTATTTTGAACAATAAATTAAAACTCGAAATATCAAGTGCTTTTGATCATTCCACCATCGTAGCGGCTAAACAAACAGTGTTGCCATAAAAATCGACCGCAGCGATGTTTGGGTTGGACATGAATTTTATTGTTTACGATTGTTTGTTCTCCGCTATCGTATTTTGTACGTGCGCTTGCTTGCCAAAATATATACGTAATAGTTGGCAATTTGTTTTTAGGGCTGTTCGCTTGACGTCATCGTAGCCTCTTTTATGACACTCGAGGGCTTACGTAGCTATTTCCGTTATATTTAATTATTTTGGTTCCCTTATAAAATTAGGCAATACAAAAGCGGAATCACAAGCGTTAGTCTTGTTTTAATACTTTTCATACACACATATCATCACGCCTGGTCCCTTACGGGGTAGGCAGAGAGCACGGGGTGCCAAATATCTCTATCCTTACACACCTGCCGTTTCTCCACATTCATAAATTTTTTCATTCATGTACGCCGGTTTCGGAGACTTCTGACTCCCCCATCAACTAATATTTGGCCTATTCCGTCAACATAGGTGAGTCTTGTTTTTAATACTTTTCAATTCTGAGGAAAACACTCAATGAAATGCCTTTAAGCTTTTGAATATAAATAGTACATTACAAAGGTCACTCTAAAAGAGATATCTCTCGTAGTCGTAACGCTAATGCAGATTTAAAAAGCTACATATAGTTAAGCAACGCCAGACGTGGTTGGCTCCAGCATGCCAGTTACCGTTCTATCAGACGATCTTGGTTGTTATAAAGTAATCGTTAAATCTCGTCGAAAAACTTATGGGCCACTTAAAACATCGAGTAAGCTCTTCGGAAACTAATTCCTATCTTCGGTAATTTGTACCAAAACAGCGTATTGAAGCTTGTTCCAGGTTCGTTCATAATTACGAGGTGTCCATATTCGATAGGACATAAAAAGTTAAAAAGGAATCTAATGGCCAAGGAATCCCAAGTCAAACGAAAATTCTGTTCCCGAGACACGGTATCGACACACGGATATCAATACCACTGTTTACCAAATAAAGACGAAGTTTAATTTTTGCTTCAGGCATGAGTAGTGTCCGCTTATTTAACTGACATCCATACCATCGTTAAATTTGATACCACGTGATATTTGTCACCGTAATCGCTTAGTTAACGAATACAATTAAAATTCGACATGTCCACGTCATCAAGAATGATCAAGAAGAATCAGAGTATAAAGTATTACACAAATATTATTGATTCTGCAAAAAAAATAAAGGAGTACAATCTAGAGTAATTATTGGTAGCCACGATACTCATTATAAATAAAGATCACAATATCAGCTTCAAATTACCATTTTATTGTTATGTTATCAGAAATATGCACCGGTGATCAATCAATAATGGCTGACGATAACTGCGATGTGTAAAATAGTTACCTACTCGGAAAGAAATTTTTTCCTCGTTGTTTTCCCCTATCCCGTAAGCGTAATAATAACAATAAGAAATAAATGAAATTATTATGGTCGCGTTAATAGGTGTTAAAAAGAAGTAAAAAAATGCAAAATGTAAAAAAGTCAGATCTTGATATCGTCTGTTTTCCGATTTCATATTAGAATATCTACCAATTATTTGCTATTTGAAGTTACCCTACCATTTAATTAAAAACCAAAGAGGACTGAAGCTGACGAAACTTAATAGTAGGAAGCCTGTACAAAGATTTTGTAGGGAGACGACTTGGCCCTTGTTTATCGAACTTGATTACAAATCCGTCCTTGTCCCTTTGTTTGATCTCGACAACATTAGAATATTCTCCGATTCTATTAATGAATAATTTTATCGGTGTAGAGTAGGTATATGAAATATTGAAGTTGATGGTTTTATTTAAGTATATTTTGCTTATTAAGGCAAACAGGTTTAAAGTGGTCGGAATTTTTCTGAACAATTTTCCTGAGAAATATCATGTCTATCATGTCATGTCTGTTTCTTTCGCTAAGCATCAGTGGACGTATACAATTATTCTTAATTAATTAAGACCAGATCAATAAATATACAACAGTGTGCTAAAATGTCGCTGTACAGCGTTCCCGCGATCATTTATTACGAAATGCCGGCCGACATCAAACTGGGTATCGCGCGGAATCAATGTCACGCCGCGTTCGCCGCATTAGTATGAATAAAGGGCCGATATAATAGACGACGTCGCGGCAATAGGGTGACCACACACTTCTATTACAGTCCCTGTCGGTTTGTTAGATGTCAACAACTATATAGGTGTGCGAGATAACTCTATGCATTTGGAAGGATGTAAAGGAAGGACTAAGTGAATGATTTTTTTACTCATCCAATGGCTGTTTACGTGATATTCGCTTATTAAAGCGTTTTATATTGTTCGTAAATTTGCCAGCAATAGGAACCGAGTGCTCTCTAATATTCCGTTTAATCGCAATTTTCATTTGGATTGCGATTAAATATATTACAGTTATATTTTAATCACAGTAAAAGTTTGTAAGGATCTTATAATTATAAAATCGGCGGCGGTGGGCGTCCTATTGCGGCCCTACATAAGGGCCGCGCGGTTATTAATCGGATCACGTAGATCGATGTCCTGTGTAATGAAAAAGGCGGCCGCCTTGGTACAAGAATTTGAATAGATCATCTATTACTTTCACACGCACAAAAATAAACTCAATAATATTTCATGACACACAATTCTATATATATGGAATGTTGGAGAAAACATAAACAGCAGTGAATGTTTTTTCCAAATATTAATAGTTGATAAAATCTTCAATATAGTAGTTACCAAATGAGAAAAAATTTAATATCCTTGTGTAATAAATTAAATTTACAAATTTTGTCATTGGTTCATAAAGGGCGTGTTTACTGATGGTATGCGTACGCTTCAAATACCATCGCCGCGCTGAGATGTAGCGATGTAGAACAGATACTACAAAATACTAACTGCACTAATACACGTAGTAACCAAACCAACGAAACTAACTACCTATTTCAGCAGTACTGTCACCAATCTAACACCAGTAAAATTACTGAAAACTTTATTAATTAAACAAACCGGTATGAACACTCCTTTTTATAGTTCTAATGGAGGTCGGTCGAAGATAACGTTTTGTGACTGTCGGCAGCCCGTTAGGCTTCGTTAAACAACACATACATCCAGTCAATGAGCCAACCAGTCAAAATCGAATTTACATCAACATTGCGCAGCTAGAATCGTTTTTCCCGTAGGTGCCGAGCATAGACTACGCTAAAGAAGATTCTCGATCGTGTTGTTGATTTGAATATTACGTTCTGATTTGCTGTATAGTGATTTATTGCTTATACTCATTTCGTACATTAAACACAATTCTAAATTAAGATGACCTGAGAAGAGGTAAAAATATTATATTGGTACATACAATGAATACAGAACGGACGTAATTACTTTTAATTTACAACTATAATTAATGTTACTGTATTATCAAACTGTAACAAAATGGCAATATTTAACATTTTAACAATTTAAACAATACTTAATTCAATGGAAAATTACAACAACATTTAGGGCACGATATCAATTTAATAATATAAATGAGATAAAATCAATAGTTGTATAATTTTCAGCAACTTAGTAACAAGGCGGGAACAAAGTATGTAATAACAGTAGCCATGTAACGTCCTTCTCTGCGTAATAGGAAAAATATTAAAAAATATGTGTGTTCCATTAAAGTGCGCATACAACAGCAGTCATTACACACATACCAGTCTAGAGAGGGCTTTACGACGTTTTACTGCTGTATTATAACATTTTATAATAACCATTTAGTATACTCTTTACACTGGACAAAAACAGTAATCGCAGAAAAGTAAAATAATATAATGAATAGGCCTTACTTTGTTAAGGTCACGTTTATTGTGCTTGGCATATATCAATCAATTATGGAGCAGAGTTCCCCCAAGATGTTCGCGGTACACGGTGACATGGGGTTCTGGGTTCTTAAATGAATACGTTATTTAAAAATGCTGTTGGTGACGTTTTGGGGTATCGCGAAAGTTTGTAAGCGACAAGTGATTTGCCTGCCTGTGCGTCAAACGTAATTAATTTAGTCGAGAAAATTCTGTTCTTCTATTTTTTATTACCGCTTCTATTTTTTTATTTATTCCGCATGCTGTTATTTATCGCATCGTGCTAAAATTAATTATTTTTAGAGTTATTGAAAAAAAATCATTACCTAGACTTACCGCTTTTTAGATGGAAGTTCGAAACTTCAGTGGTATATTATCACAACACACATGAAACACAACTACTAATGCATTTTTTGCATAATTATTGTTGAACACTTCGTATACAGTAATAAAAATAATGAAACCTCATGGACGCAGTTCCAATGAAAACCCGATCAATGTGTCGCGGACTTTCCAAAACGCTACGCTGGCTACAGTCGCTACGATCTGTCAGTATAGCTTTAGAACGAAACGCGAAGGAATAAAAATTCAGTACCGCGATAGCATTCGCACGGGGTGGGTGTGTCGCTCGTTAGTACGACGCTACGCGAATGTGTTTACGATCGCAGTCATTCAACTCTAAATCTAATTATTGTAAGAAAACAATGCGTGTGTGAGTGGGTTTATAATAATGCGATTGTATAATGATATGTAGGTATTACGTGATTTATAGTTTAGTGTTAGGTTAAAGTTTAACTAAAAATGTCGGTGAAGGATGTAAGTTTGAAAAAATGGTGAGAGTGTTTCGGATGCGATGCACACTCACGAGATTGCTGTTCCTGGCTTTGTGCCTGTGGAGGACAGATGGACTAATAGGTGAGCGACATCATTAAAATCAAATATCATATATTTTGTTAACGATTGTTTATATATGTAGATGTAAAAATATATACCTAATACGTACGTTAACGAACAGAGATAAACTTTTTGTTGCCTATAATATCATATTCGCACAAATTTATAGATTTGTATTAATATAACGTCCTTGTAATCCCAGATGAAGTGGGCAGATGAGTGTATTATACCTCCACATTTCACCAGGTGTTTACGTCGCATCATGAAATAGGCCTAAGCGTATTGCTTTGCTTTTTCCTACGAGTAATTTCCGAAGCTTTGTTTCAAAGTAGAAAAGATCCCACTATTTACGTGTATATGGATATTTTAATAAGGGTATCCCTAATTAACATTTCCAGAGTGTTACACATGGCATGTGGTTTAGCACAGGGACTGTCTCGTATACCGATTATTATGTTTTTGTACATATTAATATGACAAAATCAGTTAATTCAAAAGTATACAACGTATGTTACCTGTGGGTTGAAATGAACGAACGAATGAAAGAAATGATTTTGTAAATGTTAATACATCGTAGTCTCATAGAAAGGCTTAGTCAGGTCCTTAGGTTAGACAAAACTTACATAAACAAACTTTTGATTATAAAAATGTGTAC
>DWEI01004961.1:0-11204 GCA_018245875.1 Mysoria ambigua
GCTTACCCACGATAAGGCCGCGTTCACTGAGTGCGGTAACAGATGAACGTGCACATAGCTTCTTTAATGCACCTTTATTTCAATAAAATCGCTTTCAAGAACGAATGAGTAATCAGAATAATTTAACCGGATTGGTTAATCGAGTGTAAACGCTGTATATTACTATATAAATGGTATTCAAATAAAGTCATTTGTATTTACATTTTATTTAACGGTGTTATTATAATATTTTTAAAGCATGTGTATATTTACGGATCCCACAAATACTATCATCACGCTAGGTTTCTTATGGGCTAAGTAGATAGCACCGAGTGCTAAATACGTGTTGGATAACATTTTTAGACCAGATATATGTTGGAGTTCGAAAATCATGCAGATCAGTACAACGAGATCGCTTCGTAGCTCGCGACGAGCCAAGTGGCATCTGCGCGTGTATAATATACGTTTCCCTCTACGTAACCACTTTGTTACATATTAAAGATATGAATCACAATTCCGAACAGATTTTGTGTTTGATATGATGTGTGTCATAACAACATGTTTGTAACGCTAATTACGTCTACTTATGTGTGTGGTTACTTTAACATTTGATTGTTATTAAGGTATAATAATACTTTACTCTTCATAAATATGTTACAAATATAAATCATAATGAGGTCACTGCTTACTAAGATTCTTTATATTTTTTTTTTTTGTGATTCGTTGCCAGACTTTATGATGCTATCAGATTAATAGAATCTCATGGTGTTTATTGACTGTTATATTCGACTGTACTTAACTTTCAATGTATTCAATACAAGACGTGCTAGTGACATTCACATATGCATGCAAATTATTTTGTTTCATCTCACGAAGCCACTTCAAAAGATCACTAGCATATAGTCAATAAAGTTGAAAATGGGTTGATTTTGATGTATATAATTTAAATTTGATACGTATTGTAGCGTGCAGGGGACAAAAAAACGAAGCTTATAATTATATCGTTATCACAAATCCCGTGTACCAAAGTAACAAGTAATCGTTTTTCAATCGACTGTCGTCCGTAACGGGATGTAGATTAGATTGAAAATGGATTGTGCTTATGTTGTACATAGCTTTACATAGTGATGAAGATAGACCCAGACATAATTTGGCACCGACCACTTCGGCACTGAACTATTTCTAGGTGTATTAACATTGATTCGTAGCAGGTCGTTCAACCTCGCGATCCGCTGCGCCTGCGACGCACGCGCCGCACGCATTGCGCGGGGCAGGTCTCTCTGTGGCACGGTCGTGGCGGAGCGGCACGACCACCGTCGTATAGTTGGAGATCGTGGCTGTCTATAGACACCGGCGTTCAATGTATGGTGATAGGAATACGATATCACATTAGTGGCAAATGCGTTGCTGATGCCCGGAACTTGATTGGAATGCTTCATGTCCCACTACGTGTTTGTCAATCGGGGTTCGAAAATGACGTGTTAGCAGAAGGGTTAAGTAAGTGCTCTAAGGATTTCAATCAGTTGCAAGGTCGAACGATCGAAATAACGTAATTTTAGATTTTAACCAACGCTAATGTACTGGACATTAGATACCTGATTATTAACATGTTCTGAAGCTCTCTGGCCACCCCCTTATGATTTGTCGTGATGACATAACAGTAAAGATAACACGTGTTTACATGAGTACGTTAATGAGCCGACGCGATCGTTATCACAAGATAACAGTCAGCTAAGACCTAGTCTTATGACATACTTACGCGGCTTAGACGCTTCCGACAGATGATGTGGCCGTTAACCTGTACCTCGACGGATGTCGCACTGGGGCAGCGTGGTGCAGACTGTATAAATTGTTCTTGTTTAATATTAATAATAGATTATCACAAGAGCCATCATTCACTATCTACAATTTAATTAGGCTTTCTTGGTAAGCTCTAATTGCTCTCAAAATAATAAGTAATAAGGTCACGCTTAAAGGCGTTTAGTGGAACTAATTAAAATTAGTCTGTCTAAACAGTTTAAAACACAGTATTATAATATTGAAACGTTGTTGCGTTAATTTACAACAATTGTCACTGTTGAACAAGAAAGTTAATTAAAAATAATAAGATATTTAATATTTATTATATGAAATATATAGTTCAAAATTGTCGATCAAGATTGAAATGTATATATTATATTGAAATTGAATGTATCTTCTTGTATTTATTTAAGTCTAAGATTTGTGTCAGAATTTCTTGTTAGGTGTAATACAGTTTGAAGAAATAAATAGTTTTTCTTGATTATATATTTGATATTATTTTATTATATTTGCTTTGTACAGAAGTTCATCGTATTGTTATTTATAATGTATTGCCCTTTAAAATAGCATATGTTTATCATAGCAATATTACTGTTACTCTGTGTTATATATCAATAGCTCTATCGCTGAACTCGTTCGATGAAACTCCGTCATGGAGATAGCTTAAACTTTGGATATGGGCTTCCCACGGATATTATAGCAATGTTTGAAGATTATGCGGTAATCATTGCGGACGGAATCGCATTTAAAACGTATGTGCATTGTATGATTGAATTCCTAATGTTATTATACAATTTAACGCTTGGGTGGGTAAACGGGAACAGGAAAGGTCACATACAATATTGGATTTGTATGTGTGTGTGTGTGTGTATGTGTTTTATCTGCATTGCTCTATGATGCCATTTTATGACTCTCGGAGACCTAATTGTTAATAACTTGATGTCATTTCTATGCAATCCATAAAATATAGGACGTGTGTACAGAGAAATTTTATATGTAAATTTCATATTTGACGGCTCAACGAGAAATTATGATTGTTTTGAAATAGTTAAATATAATTTGTTGATTTGCATCAATTTCAAGGATGACAATGAAATTTATATTGTTTTGTTTTTCTTTCACAGACGAGCGTGATGCAATACAGAAGAAGACGTTCACGAAATGGGTCAACAAACATCTCAAAAAGGTCAGATTCCAACTTTTATTTTTACCTTTTAGTGTACTTAACCACTGTGGGTTGTCGTATAAATTTGTTTATGGTTTTATTAAAAATTTAATTATTAAAATTTATTTTTATAACTATGTAATCATATATACTTTGTAAACAATATTTTAACATATTTAACATTTGAACAATCAATGAGACCCGTATTCATGTTGAATTTTCAAGGGGTTGACCTGATTTATATTTAACAATTATTTTTTCAACCCTAACTGAACAGACATTATATTTTGAACACCGCAGATGTCTACGTATTGCACAAGTTCACCTTTATGTTCAAATAAAACTGCACATAAAATATTACTGCTCCGCACTAGGCACGAACTAGTATTCATTGGTAATTGGAGAATCTATTACTAGACGAAGGGCTATTTGTTGCCTTAGAGTAGAAGGAGTAAATTACCATAACTGGTTAATAAGACAGTATACAGTGCTTATAAATGCCACTAGAGCTAAACTTACGTGCATGGAGGTGTACATGCGAATACGCACGTGTTGTATGTAGACAGACACAAACTTGAACGCCTAGTGCATAGAGTAAGTACGCGAGCTCAGGACGGTGTAAATTGAACTCCTAATTGACGCTTGATTGGAAGATCGCAGCGTCAATTTCCGTTCATTAAGGATTTCAGACGGTTACGTGTTGGTAGGCAGGCAGCGCCGAATTGAATTTTTCTTTTCCTTTTGACGGGTATATACTTTTGATGTGTCTTCATATGTGAATTTGATCTACCTGCATTGGCACTGTATATAAGAAAATAGTTTAAAAACCTTCCATAACGTGATACAAGAAATCATTGGCATGATCTCTTTACGATCAGTGAAAGGATAATAATTGTTTGAAATATTTGTCTGAAATATTAAACATACATATAAATATTCAATTTGGGTATAAAAGTGATTTAAAATATATTGCCAATGAATGCATGTAAAACGATCTGTGATGCCCCTAGAGAAGACCATCATTGACACACGAAGTTCTCGAGCCGTCGCGACGAACCCTGGTCGATCATGCGAGCGCCGCTATCGTCAGGCACGTAACGGTTTCACGATGTGCTCGTCCACTCAGCGCGCGCCGGTGACACGACACGCGGGCGAGGGCGCGCTCGTGGGGCGGGCGGGCGAGCGCGCGCGGCGTGCGAGACGGGCGACGTGCGCCTGATGGTCGCGCTGCCATTTACACCCTGTCAGGTGGTGGTGAAATGTGACTATGCAGTAAGCAGCGATGTCCTCGTTGGTCAGACTTAAGCTCTGCAAAGTGTCCATAGATACGTTTCCGATACTCAATTTAAATATGGTACGGTATAAATATCCGAAATATGGGTAGCTAAATAAACGAACATAAGTAAATTATTCTTGTTTAACTGCTCGAGGAGTTATGCCAAGGCCAAGGTTCGTCTCGAGGATAATATGTACCAGAGAAGAACGTAGTAGGATGTAACAAAACTAAAATTAAATATTCTTAAAAACGTATACGTAAATCTAACTTAAGGCAAGGATTTAATTTATTACACCCAAGTCTATATACATTACCCAGCTAAGAGGCATCCGTAAGAGGATTAAAATTATACAAAATCAAAATGGTCGCAAGTTTCATAATGTCAATGTCGCGATGTTAAATCCGATTAGAACAGTTTATTTTCTGTGGACAAAGTAACTTATGCCGCTGTCTGCTCAGCAAACTATTTGTATGCGTTTCGTGTAAAATTAACAAAGAAATACACATATTTTCACGTTTATAATATTAACCGGATGAATTATTTCCAAAAAATTATAAGCATCTATTTCATGTTTAAAGAGTATATTCTGGGCAGGATAGGATAAATCTACTTAAAAGGGCTCTACTTTCCAAGCATATTATTTTACCTAAGCGAAATAAATTTTGACGATTATCTAATAAGCGTCTCTCGCGATTGATGTCATGATATATCATCGCAGCCATTATCATCAGCTTGTCTTAGTTCGGTGCTGGACATGAGCCTGTACCTGAATGGGTATTCATCCATAAGCCAATAATCCTGTCAAGTATAATATGCAATGTTTATTCAAACTTCACTTGACGTCGCGCACAAGCTCCACGCAACCAACAAGTGATATTGTCCGCGCACAAGGAGTCTTTGTTCGTCCTGTCTCGCGGTCACGCTAATAAATAAACGGACGCGCGATTTACGAGGCCCGCGATGGATCGCACAGGAAGCGTTTTGATGTTATTTCCAGTTCATTTTATTTGAAAGTGAGAATTTCAAACGTGTCGTTATGTTTGATGGCTGTTCAAACGTATGTTTGTTTGAAATTCGCACGCAAGTGTTAAATAAAGGCTTTTGGTGAACGGAGTTGAGGATATGTTGTTAGTATTTCGTTTGAAGATTTTATATTGAATGCATAAGAAGCATATCGGGTCTATAGAGATAGATATTACGGCATTTGGTATTTGATACGCGCTGGCTGCGAGGGACCTTGAAGTTATGATATTATAAAGATGATGTTTTAATTTAAATAACAAATTGTTTATTGATACTGACCGTCCTCTGTAGTGTCATCCCTGTGCTGGGTCTATATGAGTATTTTGTTTAATGCATAATGTTATATACAAAGAGCGGCGTGTGCAGCGCTGAGTCAGCGAACAGATGCTCTCGATGCCCCAGAGATAGTCCCCTTTGTGATGTAACAAGGATTACGATGTACGGTGAACGCTACCACATTCTTGTCTATTACGAACTTGTGCCAGTTTATAGGGGATTTGGAGGTAATGAAAGTATTTGTAGTTATTAATATTCTTTGTTTCAATTGTACAGTAACTTTCTTTATTTTCCAGTCGATTTCTTAAAGGAATTATAGTGGCTCACATGAATGTCTTACAAATTAAATAAATATCACTAACGTACTATGAAAGGGGGTTATTTTGTACGCTTGTTATTATACTTCTCAATGTTATGATGACTTACTACTACTTTAAACCTACATGTTTATTCTAAAATTTATTTATTGACACGAACGCAGCTTTGAGCTGAAGCGCAGTCTGTGGTGTATCCGAATGTTTTTGACCTAATATAGCTACATATTGTAGCCCTTTTAAAATGCACTTCATTTAAAAATGTAACATTTTTAAATGAAGTGATTAAATATAAATGTTAATATGGAATAATAAACAGACATGTTCAATTGCGTTCTAACAATAGATTTCCGCTATGTGTCACCCGATAACTATTAATAAGTATTCAAAGCTGATAAGCCTACCGGTGAGGTCACGACACGATAGGGTAGAAGTCGAACTCCGACCGTTTCTCTACCGGTATCGGCAGGTATTCATAAACATCCCGTCCGGGAACTATTATGGAGTGTGCAATCTGGTGATATTGTGTTTTGTATAACAAAGGATGTTATCTGAAGCCTTGCCGGCGTGACGCACGCTCCAAACGCCCGGAGATGTTTTGGTTTCGACATCTGACGATTACTCATCGGGATGATATAAAGCTTGTGGCGGTGCGAACGAGACATACGTTCACACTTTCACTCGGTGCCTCGATGGAATACTTCGAGCCAGTATACGGAAGCATCAGGATTTGATGTGTATGGAATAATTTGTATTACTTTAAAAAACGTGAGCACGATAAGCACGTTAGCATTGCGAGAGCAATTTAGCATACCGTGCTCTCTATCTACCCTTTAGGGGAGTTGGCGTAACGATATATAAATAATGTAGTATTCATTACATTTCAACGACATATTATGAGATAAAACTCCCCTTCCGCATAAAATATATCGTGGGTGGTGTGTGACCAGAGGTGCGGGAAATATGTTGTATCTGTCATATAAACATAACGTCAGACAATTTGTGACATCTGTCTCGGAACTCCAAGTGTCGCTGCGGATGCGGAAGTGTTCACCCGACCCTGGACGAGGCTGGAGAATGTCACGCGCACTCCCTGAGAAGACTGAATGGAGAAACAGTTTTTATCGGACCTGTGGGTGTCGCAAGGTTGACTAGACGCAGACCTAGTGTGGGTCCGTGCCTGAAGCTGTTACATTACTCATGATTTGAGTAAAGAAGTGGTAGCTCGGCTGGTATTTTCAGTTGCTTGTTTCTCCTAATCTATGGCGGAGGCGTTCGGTGGCAAAGAACGAATGAGAAGTCAAAGAATGTAGATACGATTACATAGAATTTTGTTTATGTGCACCTTTACGAGAATCAGATCTATTTACATTTAAATTTTTTGAACCCTACCTATAATTTCTTCAGTTACAATGAATAGTCTTGGGATTTGTATAGTATCATTTGTGAGGGACTGGACAGCTTATCATAGAGATCCGCGGACGTCTTTCAACTTTGAAAAATCATTTTTTCTACAATGTTTCCTGAATCCCTACGACCTCTCGTTTCTGTCGCCACCCGTTTGCTTGAAATATTGTTCGTACGTTTGTTTCACGCTGGAAATTTGACAATGTCAATAGTTCAAGTTACCCGATCCCGGCTTAGTCACCAGCGGAGCTGTAGGGACACGTCATTGCCGAGCCTCTGTGAGGCTTTTACTTACGCCGGCAGATGACGCGAGCGCCAGTGTGCGTCGCGTGAGTCATTTTGGTAAGTTTCTGGTGATTTTCGAATGACTTTTCCCTTTTATATTCTTTTAAAATTTAAATGAACAAACATATTACTGTAAGAGCCAGGTATTATTTGCTACGTAGTAAGATGGACTAGCTCTTGGAAACATCAGTAATGTCTGATATTATTTTTGTGCTTTATTATGGAAGCACCCGTGGAAAACTGATGTATGTCAATTTTGTTTTTATAATGGACAATGAACCTGTGTTCACAAGTTTTACGACGTTCATTATTATTCGACATTGACGTTTGGGCACTAATTCAACGACATGCCTGCTAAGACATATACGAGTGTCTGGTCAGGAAGGTCGCCGATTGATTAGGGACAAACGAACGACCAGACAAAGGTTAATTAAATGTTTAATTAAGACGAAAATTAAAATATATGTTTGATTTTAGATAATTTTCAATTATCTATATAAGGTGAAAACCTTATAGTAACCTAGACATATTACTTCGAAATCACAGACATACTCTTTCATTTTCTTTAGTCATAAGTATGTACGAACAGTTCGAGCGACGTTTTTCATCGGTCTGTTTGTGCTTGTATATTATTCACTTGGATAACTCTCTTTCGCGGTGATGTGGGAATTGCGACAACTTTCCGAGACTTGTTTAAAGTGTAATAAATCTTGTCGAGTAAAAAACACTTCACATCAGCATCTGGCGAGCGGATCGTTCACGGCAGCGGGGCGCGTGTGACGTAACGCTTAAAAAGTGGGTGTAATTTTTGATATTTACGACGCGGCACGACACCGCGGGGCCATATGTGGTGTTGAGCGCTGGCTCGCCGGGGACAGGCGCCCGCCCACGGCCCGTAGGTCAATATGTAGCCCACGCCCGAATGTTTCATTGCGTTTCACCAGTTTTGAGATGTTTAATCCGTCTTCGTCACGATTTTATAGGTCGTGTTCCTACCAGTAGGTACTAGAGCGAGCGTTGTGGAACATTAGCCTACAAAGGAGAGAAACCGACTAAGTCCATCTCACACGTACATTCTTAAGTTCAATCATCAGTACCGACATGAGTGAATAATAAGACTTTTACGAAAATTCAGTATTGAACGCTGTTATACATTTTGTCACTAATAGCAGGAGGTAGTTTAAATGTATCGCGAAATTAATTGATTTTGTATTATTTGCAGTAAGGTTTTTACATTTATGAAAATCTATGGATAATTTTCGCTAACAAGAATGCGAGTATACGACTTGGGGGTTGAGACAGGTATTAATCATCATTAGGCAAAATTTGTTACATATTCGAATTTTCTATTAACCAATCTACTTAACTCGCAACTTAACTAACGACCTTGTAATATGATGTATCAAATGAAAATACGCAGCTTGTTAAATGATTAAATATGTATAATATAATTAAACAGTTCTAAATAAAATTTCTTTTTGTTCAAGTAAAGTTTTTTAAAGAGATTTGAAGCTTAGGCATTATTACCGTGTTAAGGTTTCTGATTTTAAACATTTTCCTTATTTGATTGCGCGGCCTCATGAATGATTCCTCTAAAAGTTGTATGCTAGTGATATACGTAAATTTATTGGGAATACATCATCTAACGAATATGTTATCTGATGGTCTAATTACATTATTGGTTTCAGCATTGAATTTGTCTGATTTAATAGAATATTTTCGCTCTTAATTATTGTTCGGATACGAGCTGGACCTGACTGCTACATGTTTTCTTGGCTACCTACAGATACCGCCGAAGCGTATCATGAAAGGCCTGAAGGGCACTTCACACCATACAGGATGTGTGTTGTTTGTTGCGAATAATGTATGAGTAATGAGTGCGGTCACATTTCACTTCGACGCGCCTCTGCAAATCACCGCGCGCGCCGTTAATTGAGTACCATTATAAGTGACATGAACGCCGAGTATGAAGTGACCCTTTTATTTTTAAACGAACATGTGTAAAGAGCTTAACGGCTGACGTTGCGCCGCCTTTTTAAAATGTAAATTCTAAATAAGCCGATTCTAGCTTACTTCATATAAAAAGCTTATAGCCTATTAGAATGTATGTACTCATATTTCATTATTTGAAAGGGAAAAAAGGCATTTTTAATATTTGATATTTTAGTATGATTAATTTCACGATATTGTAGTAGCTTTGATTTAACAAATAATTTGATTTCTTGTTTCTAGGGTTCATGTTTTAGGTAACAGAATATATTTGCGGCTCGATCGTCAATCGTTACAAATATTTTTGAGAAAAATCTATGCGGGTAATAGAATATTATTCTTCCATGTAGTTTTCGTAAACCTTTTTGAATCTAGCTATTCTTCTTCATTCGTTAAATCGTTAAATCAAAGTAATACTTGTACAAATGCTTTTATGACTTTTTAGTCACGTAACCCATCATTTGTCATAAGTTTAATTGCTATCTCATTACTTTCTATCAAATTATTGAAACATTTTAAGTAAGGGTATTCAGTGATACATAAAGATGTCAATGTAACGATTAAAATGTTTGAAACTTCTCGTTGCTGTACGTGACTATGACACCGAAGCGCCGCGCTCCGCTGTCGCCGCCGCGCGCGTGACGTCACAGGTCGTGCACCCACGAAGCCTCTTTGTATTCCGCCTGCACTTCGCCATTGACACACGACGCCACTCTCGCGATCATATGTTTACGGATATTTATTGACCGATTTCGCAAAACGAGTATCTGCATTTAAATGTGTTTTTTATTTGTAGTTATATTTTTTAATGTTTCCCATTGTACATAACATTGTATTATTCTCATGGGAGACACAGAGTCCTATTAAAGCCAAAAGTGATGTGGGTTTATGTCTTTTAACACCAAATTACTAACTATGTTCGAATTCTGTAAGATCTAGAAAATTGTTGTATTCTCTTATTAACTTTTGCAATCATCATCCATCCGTTGATGATTAATTAAACAATTCCCTTTAAAGACGGACGCTGCATGTGTACGGAGAAGGCGATTAATCATCGACATTTGGTGCACGGGGCCGTGACCGCATCTCGTGTCCTAATGGCAGCCATTGATCATGACTGACTCACGGGCTAAATGACCAGTTGTAATCGTGCTCATAATGAATGACTTTAACTCGTGGCTCGTAATAGTATCCCCAGTAAATCTCAATATTATCGATACCATAAGTTCGAGAGCTTTCAAAGACGAACTTTGTTCGGATATCATCACGCAATGTCATCACAGTGTAAGCAGAGAGAACCTAGAGCCAAATATCTCCATTCATACAGACCTAACATGCTTTTTATACATTTTGCGCTTTATAAGCTCGTGCAAGTTTTTTATACTCTAAATAAAAGCTCAGGTGTTACATCAAAAACTAAAATTGTTGCGTTTATTGTTGTTGAAGAACTCGATAAACTTGGCCGGTAACAAATCGCGGAGTGCCCGTAAATTAATGTGAGATACCGGAGATACATTTTTACCCAGGTTTTCCGTGTTTTAGAATCAATTTAACGGTGTTTTAAGAATATATTGTAGCCCAGTTGATCAATTATTGGTATATCCGTGAACCTGCTTTAAAGTAGCCTTCTTTATTATAGTTTAGTCGCGGAAAAGGTTGTCAAAAAGAATTTCTGCCTTTATTTACAGA
>DWEI01004962.1:0-11204 GCA_018245875.1 Mysoria ambigua
ATTGCCATGCATCGGGCATATATCCAGACTCCGAACCACTACCAGAATTCTAATTAGATTTTCTAGTAGAAAATTTTTTAGCGTTCGACCCGGGTATCGAACCCGGGACCTCTCGATCAGCAGTCGCACTTGCAACCATCACGACCAACGAGGCAGTCAATGTAAAAAAATCTTGTAGACAAAAATTTATCTTAGATTATATGCAGGTAGCTCTGAAGATTATTGAACTTATAACAACAAAGTTTTAAACATTAAGCTTACTTTATATATATTTTTTTAAAAACTTCATATGTATTCAAGTAATATATATTTATTGGGTATAATATTTTTTGAAAATTTACTATTCAAAATGTATTCTGTGATCCACTTCTGGACTTCACCATAATCCTACTATTTGAAGAATCTTGTAAAACATTCCAGCCAAGCAAAAACACATACACTACATAAACATATATCTAGGTAACATTCAAACCACACTAGGAGGCTGAAAAGTAAATAATAACCAATCTCCAACAAGGGTCTTTTGAGAATATATCCTGCAAAGCATGACTTTCACACATAACAAAATTGACATCATATGACATTAATAAACTTCATAATATAGCTCAGTATCACAAGTCCTTTATGGGCAGTGATATTAAAATATATATTTACTTATATGTTTCATTAGCAATCAGTGTAGGTATATATATCTACTGATAGACATGAAAAAAGTTGCAATTTTAATTTCAACTAACACTGCTCATGTAATTAATAAAAAAAATTACATTTTAACAACTGAGATAAAAATTACATAACATACTGGAAGACTTGTTATTTTTCAATAAAAACCAGTTCCTGATAAAATGTATTTTGTTTTAAATATATTTAATATGCAAATAGGTTCATACAATAAAGGAAGAACTTTATTTCTTTATGTGCTAAACTTCTATGTGGCAAAAACTGAGATTTGTCATTATTTAATTGTATTTAATCTGATGTATACAGTTTTTTACATTTTTTATGTATTCTGTATGTTATACAATGAATAGTTAATTGTGACTGCAAACCCTACATCCATTTTAAATTTGGCAAATGGCCAAATGTATTACTATCTGAAAGATTAATTCAACTCTTTCAGAAAAACGTATTTATCTATGTAGCCATATTAAACTTTTATATAAAGTATATTGAGACATAACCATTTTGATAGCTCATCATAGCTGGTCTATGGGCCTAATAATTGTTGTAAATATACTTATAAATTACTGGTGATTTGCTGACTTTGAAATGCTTTTTTTACATTCATTGTTTCTAAGATACTCTATTGTAGATGTTGCAAAAATTCACACACATTAGGCTGTGTCTGACTTTTACTAGTTTTACCAAGAAATTGTAAGAAAACAATTTTGTCACCTTTTTTATAATTATTTTCTCATAGGAATCCAATACAAGCTTACTTCTCTGTATATTGAGTAAACCTTGGTATCACGATATTTCCACATTGAAAAATGACGTTATTTTCGATATTCTCACGCATTTTGTACTGCAACGTTTAAATCAACTGTTGGTATAGCACAATGAACTTTGAACTCAAATGCAACTCTACAGAGTTTAATTTTGTATGTTAGTTAAAAATCCCAATTCTATTTGTTATTCACATAATTGATATGGACGTCCTTTAGTACGAATTGTTAAAAACATACCTACTGATCGATTGATATATTAACAGTATCATTTATTACACATAACCTATCTGATGTTGCAAATATTGTATAATATGCACTAATAATATCGCCTTGTCCACAGCGAAGACGGTTTGTCTAGCGGCCGATAATGCCGGAGTATTTATTTATACCCGTTACGTGCTCACAGCTGTCTGTTTCGTCTCGACCGCCCGGCCACCAAGGAAAAACGTGATTTTCAACAAGCAAACTCATTAAAAACTATATTTATATACCTTTCAATGAGACCTACTACTACCTCTAACGCGCTCCTAATCGTACATTCCGATGCAGAAACTCGACTCGCTATATTTGGAACGCGTTTTAACCGGGCCCAAGGGAGAAATTATTCGTTCCAAATAACACTTTACCCCCGATTTCCCCACACGTAAAAACCATCTAATACAAAAAGTATTGTAAGTGGAATTGGAACCTACCTTGGTCGTTGCCGGCAGCGTAAGACACGAGCACTTGACGTTTTCCAAGAGAGAAAAATCACAAAATCCTGCACTAAAACACGGTGAGAGTACACAGGGCGTGCAATCACTCAATTCACAGCCGGCAATGAATTTTTCACAAATGACTAGTCGCACACTAGAAGTAAACAGAAAATACACAGATTGCACTAACTTAAAATCTATGCTTTCCACAAAAATATCTAGTTGAACCGAAACGAAAAACGCGCCAACTGTCAAACTAAAAAACTACAAGCACCGACGCGCCGCGCGTCCGCGCGGTCCGAGTCCGCTTTACTGACTGGCACGAGGCCGCCGCCACACGAGTCGCAAGACGCACGAAACGAAACCGTCCGTCGCCACGCCGCACACTCGACGACAATCGGCTTAACTCTACGGCATGCTTCTGTCGCAGTTTACTCTTCATTTATATAATAAAACACCAGCAATTTCGCTATCACATAATTGGCAAAATATTTTACTAGCGTCTACGTTATCTATAGCACGATGCGACAAAATGAGATAACCACTCGTACGTGAATTCTAGCGATAAAATAAGGCAGCCGTGTTGAAAAGATCACCGCGGACTTCGAAAATACGTATAAGCTAACAGTCATCTATATCTGTGCGGAATAGACGATGACCAGACGCGCATGCGTCAGACGGACCGTTGGTACGTCAGTGAATGACAAGCCTTGCGCTTGTATTAGCCGATCGATTTTAAAAGAAATGTAATGTCTTGAGCCGAGCAGCGCTGTTACTGCTTTTATATTTAGTACGATAAACGTAAAGTGCACAGCGCATGCGATCTACGGACACGTAAAATGTTTCAGTTGAATGGGTTGAGCAGCTTAGCGTGACTACTGTCATTTTACATAGGGTTAGGTTTTTCCAATACGTTCGTTGAAAACTGTTTTTATATATTTAACAAATAATTTAGTTCTCTTTTTAAGTATAGAATTAACCTTACATTTTACAATGGTATTCGATGTTATATGAAGTTTGTGCTAATATTATAACAGTTATGCAGACAATCGATAATAAATTCGAAAAATACATAAATCTTGCAATTTATTGTATTTACCCCTGACATACAACGCCATCTGTTAGCGAGCGGCAGGAAATAATTCTTACAGTAAATTCACTTGCATTGAAATACAGTTCCCAAAGCCAGCTAGTATTGTTGCCGGAGTTTTATTAAATGTAAATGTCTCGATGTGAGCGCAAATAAATATTTAACTAAAAAATATTTTCTGAATCAAGACGTATTTTAAAACATTGCAACAATATGTAGTTTTGGGTAAAAATTCTGCAATTTCTCTTATATGCAACGCATTAAATACGTTGTTCGCAACCGAAACGAAAGACATTTTTTCTCTTAAGCTCCACCAATTCCGTACACTTTTATTTATTAATAGATTATATACAAATTTTTTAGTTTTACATTAACTCTATATGTACCTGTAACTGATGGTACATTTAGCTTTCATTACTGTAAATGTTAAAACTTCAAATGTATCCAAGTAATGTAAGTTGTTAATAATGTAACAACTGTCGGTAAACCTAATAAATAAATAAAATTTCAGTTGCTATTTACAGAGTATTTATTCTTAGTCCAATCTCGATTACCTGTAACAAATAACATGTTTTATTAGTTACTGCAATTGTATTAATTAATATTGTTGATAATTATGCGTTAAAAATTTAAAATAAACCATATTGTAGTGTTTCGAGGGTTTAACTATAATTATATGTGTTCTGAATAAATCATAAGCAGTGGTAATATAGGTCATCACACACCGAGACAGCTATTTAATTAAGTTGAACGCAATACATTCTGCGTTATTTAACTTATAGGAATACGAGTAAAGCTTTGTACGATGACGTCACGGCACAAACGTGCTTGCCGCCGGGAAAAATATATGTCAAGTCTATTGGCAAAGGCCATGATAATTGTAAAAAATACGTATGTCTGATCATAGACATAAAGAAAATGGAGAAACGGCACCACCATCGCGTAACGTACCTACTTAACTACAAGAACAGATAAAACGAATCATATATAAATTTTATGGAGTTGTTTTGTTGAATTTGGTTTTATTCCAAACTACCGCCATTCATTGAGAAATGATGGCTAAAATTATAAAAATATTCTAAGGGCTCACGAGCACAACTAATGCCTTCCTTACTTAAATTACAACAACCATTTATTTACTGCACAAGCAGTTACAATTTCAAAATTCTCATTTAAGAAATTTAAAACATGAACAGTTCAAGCGCACAAAAGAAAAGAATTATACAAATGAAAATATAATTGACTAACTAGACTAGTTAAACTAGTTAAATAACAGTTATTTGTGAAATAAATGTGATTTCATTTTTAGGTTAGGACCAATTAAACGTCTGTTCATTGCAAAAAGCAGTCTTATGTCGTTTTTTTATTAAAGTCGAAATCTATGATCTCGGTTGGCTGTTTTTAATGTTTAATCTGAATAATATAAAGTTACGCTTGTCGTCCCCGAAGCGGTGAGCAGTGTTGTGTAGTACACTTTGACCAGTTACGTTTACGTTCTAATAATAGGTACTGTTAATGATATACTTACTTACCTAGTATACTATGGAATAGTATGACGTAAACATAATTTGTGTAACATAGGAGTGTAGGTAATACACTCCTCAGCCTATCTCCACAGGGATTACAATGGTTATGTTACGGTATATAAAAATATATAATCTTTATTATTAACTTACAATATGACTACAATACAGAATAAAAAAACAAAGATCTAGTGATTATTATAATGGAAAGAGTCCACCTCTTGACGCGGACAGTGCACGATCCACGACTGCCAGTTTTTTGGGCTCCTTTTCTCGTGCAGTTCGGCAGCGGTAAGAGAAATGACCAATTAAGATTAATAACAAATACTAAATCATGATTACCGTCAACAAATACTAATTATTAAATGGCGCTATCAATAAATCCCTACAATTCGATTCGAGGGCAAAATCGATTGTAAACATCGTTGTAATTGCCGTGTAAAATTAAAAATGTAATATTGATGGTGGACATATACATGTGATGTAAACTTGGCCATTAAGTCACTCGCATGGTATGAACCTTGGCGTTCCAATAAAACATTTAAAAATGCAATTGACCTGGGGGCCTGTATTTTCTTTTTTAATTTGCGGTTATTGCTTTCGTCCGTGCGAGTGAGCTCGGAAATGAAATTGAATTCCGCATGGCGAAGATATGTGTATATGTAATTGAAATTTGAAAGCTATGTAGGTCTATTAGGCGTTGCTCCATACTGTACATATTGTTATCGTTACTCGCCAAATAAATACGCACGTTAAAGAAATATTCTTAATGTAGTGTGGCATACAAGCTTTGATAAATCTTAAACTGAATGAAGAACTGTGCCCGTCGTTGGTACTATAAAAGCGTTGCTGATTATGATGATGTATTAGGAAATAAGACTGGCGATGATATTATTATTAGTTTTATGAACCAATAGACTTTTCCATTTATCATGCAATGACAACAAACACTTAAACGCTAAGGTTTAAATGAGGCATAAATAGTTATGTTTATTGTTTCGCTGCTGAAAATCATTAACTATAAAGAAAGAACTGGTAATCAAAATTCACGTAGTTACATAATATATGAACCAACATCGCTCACACACGCGTACACATTAAAATAATTTGAAAACCGTCACCGCTGATGGAACATAATGTGTACAAAGTGATGTGTACAATGTGTGATATAAATACACATAATGTGTACAATGTGTGATACAAAGATGAGTCAAAATTGGATCATAATATTGTTAATACGTTCACATTTATTTTTCATGGTATCAAGAAAAAATGATATTCAGTTCAGCACAACAGAAAGGCAAATCTCTATGTTGGCAATACCGTCTTACGACATCACTATCGAAAATTAGATTTAAAGCTACGCGAATTTAAAGATTAGCTGTACGTCTGTAGTGCATTAGACGCTCCGATACTCGGCGCATCGATGCGGCCAGTTCAATTATGTACGCGAGGGAAGTCGAGGGCGAGAACGTATTGCAATACACAAACGGGTATATATAACGACTACGACATTTCATCTACTTTAGTTTATGTAAATACTGCATATTTACCAAGTTAAAATAATGATAATGATACCCAGACAAAAATTGGACATGTCTACACTAGAGCTCATAAGTTTTTATTCATTCTCGCCCCTCGTAAGCGATTATGAACGTTGTCGTTGTAAACAGAAGGGTGTGAATAGTGTGTGTACTAGTGGTGTTTAATTAATAATTTGTGGACGAATTGTACGGTTGTCGCATAATCTATTAACGACGGGCCTTGAAGCGATTAGTGTTCAAACAGCGCTATCTCCGAGCTGTTTTAGTGTGATCTATAGGGTCGTCCACAATTGTTGTAATTATATTAAATTTACTCTCGGTCCGCTTAAATTATTCTGATATATTATTTTTATTTTTAACAACAGCGATAATTCGTATTTATTATGTACAATAATAAGTATGATATAAAAAAATTGTCTTATTAATATAATGTATAGATAAAAAAATGCACCTCAAAACCATAATACCGTAATATTTGTGATTCGATATGCACGTACGATAAAATGATATGCACGAGTAAGTTGCATAGAGAAGATATAACGAATAATTTCTTAGCTGGGCTTGCCTAACAAGTTTACGTTTGAAGAATTTAAACATTGTGGATTTGAAATATTTGTTCGATTCTAAGGTTTCGTTTGACCTCTTGATGAGTGTTAGTTCTGTTCAAGTTATGGCTGCGGAGCGCAGTTTCCGCCGGAAGCTTGCTGCAATCGGCGGTAGTTCATAAAGACCTCGTGTAGATTCAAGACTGCTGGGCCTCGAAAATCGATGCTCCTTCGATGTTATATTAGGTAACATTAAATTACATTTCAACAAAAGATTTGAAAGTGCAGAAAATTATATTTTTATTTTTATACTAATTTAAGATAACGGTCTTCAACGCTGGTGAGCCTACAGAGGATTTAGATTCGAATTCAGATCGTACAGATATTTGAATAAAGAATATTTATGTATGTACTCAGAGTTGGGGTGCTTATGAACACAGGGTACCGTTGTATGGAGATAAGTCAGAGATATAATAATTAGTAGACAAATCTTGGTCTTATTGGTTTTAGCGTCAATAAAGTGGTGACTTCAAAGTGTTTTGATTTTTGATTTTTTTTGTAAGACAACGTCTGTAATCCCCGAAGTGATAACCAACCAACACGACCAACGAGGCAGATTTTTGTTGACCAAATTTTATGTAGAATTGGAATAACAATACTTACCGATTTTAAATGTCTCAGAGTTATACAAAAATACACATGAAAGTCACGACAAAAATAAAAAAATATATAATGCAAATTGGAATATAATAGAAACATTCAATAAAAAAAATTAAATATCACCCCTATGAATTTACGATTATCAAATTTCCTACAGTATACAAAGAAAAGAAATAAATATATTTTTTAATGCAAGCACTTAATCAAAAAAAAACCACGTAACCTGTTTTGTGAAAAAGTTGAAAAAGAAAACCCCGTTCTAAAACGAACACTGGCACGCTCTATTCAAAAGTGCGATTGACCTGAATAAGTAAGCAGTATTTCTAAATAAATCTACCCAAAATAAGGTTGCCCCGGTTACATTGTGCACGATAAGTGTTATATAATATTTTAATGTGAGTAAGTGGCCGAAGTTGGCAACCCTGGGAGAACCTCGCTCGGTGATAGTTGCGTGCGTCAGTGCTTATCATAATGAAATTATTTTTCGGTTACACCGCGTTTGATGAAATCATTAATTCATTTATTTACAAAACTACACACATTCTTAGCGTTAATAATATTCGTTGCTTTTAGTTTCGGACTGAATTGAAAATTGTACAAACGGAAAATGATTTTGAGTATATTAATTAAAAACTATAAATAAACATGGGTACAACAGTATTTTATTACTCAAGCTGTCAATGAACAAAAATATTATAGTAATGCATTAAGAAAATCAAGCAGTAAACATCAGCGGCGGAGAGCGTAACGTAATCACAATGATTTATTGCGTTTATTTGGCAAAGTACCTAGTTATTAATGGCTTAATTTAGACGTGGTTTTCAAAAACGAAGAATCTTTCATTACAAGGGTACCATAATGTTTCCTTTTTTATCGGAACACAATACAAAAGATGAAGTGTGAGTGTATGTGTGTGTGTATATATAATCCTTACAGTAGGGATACATGTAGAAACATAGTAGAAACAGTAATCGTGAACGAATTTTTTCTATTTCTACCAAAATATACTTAGGTAGGGATACCCACTTTATAAATATACATTTCGAGACACTTTCGCGTTAATCCAGTGTGCATATGTACAAACAATTACTCCCAAACACATGTTATAAGCCACTGATATTAATGAAAACTGAAATACGTCTTGACGCCCCATTATACACACCTTGACATACATTCAACATTTGTCATATACATTTTTCACACTGTTTTCAAAGTAACCTCAATCAAATACGGGTTAAGGCAGTTAAAGATTGACGCTAATCACAACATTACGAACTTATTGTAGTAGGAAGTTATTTACTTCTCTTTATGCGTAATACATGTTAATAAATTTGAAAATGGAATGCTCTGTTTAATATTTGAAAAGTATCAATATTTGTGTTCCTTTTTTAATATTATCGCACATAATTCCTTTTTCATTTGATACTAATATATCTGCATTAATCTTTACTCACACGTCAACGTGTACGTAATTTTATTTGTATCTACGTATATGTAATTCACGTTTCACAATACGTGAAAAACGTTATGTTTAACGGGTGAATGCATGCACGCTCCTCGTATGATTGCAACGTAATAAACGTAACATATAAAATTTAACGACATACGAACATTTGACCGCCTCGTTGGTCATGTTGTTAGCACCTGAGACTGCCGATCTGAGGTCTCGAATTCGATTGTCGGGTCGGTCGAAAACTTTTCTAAAATAGATTATCTAGTAGTGGTTCGGAGACTGGCTATGCTATGCTGGCTATGCTATGCCCGATGCATGACAATAGGCTCACCACCTACTCCATAGTGAGACGTAAACGTAACTTGTGAAACTTGGGAGTGTTCAGCATTCCTCTACCTACCTCTTCTGGGATTACAGGCGTGAAGTTACGTTTTTTTTAATATAAAAGTATAATCCCTACGAAACACAGCGCTACGGAAGTACGTACGTAGTATTTTTATTGTTTATAGGCAAATATAGATTGTTTCAATTTCCGTGATACCGAACGAATGTTTTCTTACGATAAACAATTTTAAAAATGAATTATATTGTTTCGTGAAGCGCGTGAAGTCCACCAGACCGCACTGAGATAGCAGGCTAAGGTCTTAATCGTCTTTTTCCGAGTGTTGATGCGTGTTGAAATACTGGTCTGATTCAGAAAAAATAAAGGAAAAAATGTTTATACACCCGTCGATACACGCACGTGGCGTCGCACGTTTAATGTGCTAGTACCTTAATCACCCGATCAGCGGCGCTGAAATAGCTCGGTTCAAACAATGCACAGACTAAACAGAGCACAGTCCATCCGTCTGTCTGTTTAATATATATTTAACTAGCATTGTGCCGCGGACCGAACGGAATTAGATGGCAATGAGAACGGATTTATGATTTGGTAGGATATTAAATTAGAATTCAGGTATTTGTTTCTCAATATCCAGGGTTCCGTTTGACGTCCAATACTTTATGCTCGTACGTAAACATTTTATTGGTTTACGATTTTTATTATAGATATGTAAAATAGCATAGCGCTTGTTTTTACCCGAAGGGGCAGGTAGAGCAGTGCAGCGTCCCCCGATTAGGATATAGGAGAAGAGCCTATTGTCATAAACCGGCATAACAGATGTATTGATTTAGTAAACGAATGTAATATCACGACTGTAATCTGCGAAGATTGTAGTTGTGTAGCGAAAAGTCTAGATTTTAAAGGAGTATACTTCACTTCCACCACTTACGTTTCCCATTATAAAATATATACAGGGCGGGAGCCTATTGTCATATACCGAGTACATACTAATGCCGACCCACCACTACATGATCGAAGTTAAAAAAAAAAGGCGTCAGCAATCTCAACACGAATAGTGAGATATTAATGGTTTTTCTAAACGAAATTATTTTTGACCGATATTCCGTCCAGTGTTTTAGTCTGTGTAGGGCCGAAGTAAGAATACATTCGCCGCCTAAGCGCGGCGCTGGCGGACCGCGGCGCGGCGCGGCCGGGGTAGGCACCACACATGTCCCGCACGCGCACGCGCAGCGGCGCAGGCGACGCCGGCAGCGCTCCGAGGTCGACTACCCGCATGCCCGACCTGGGGACGCGGCTTACTTTCTCAGGGGAGGCCTGCGTCCAGCAATCGTATTGGCTGGTGATAAAGATAAAAGTGTCTTAATTTGAAACAATTTTCACATTTGCGATTCGCGTTAGAAATTCGACGCAGCCGGCCAACGTGCCAATGACTTGCAAACTGTTATGTGATATTACATTACATTGCGCGGGGAATATAATAATAATAATTGTTAATTGAAAAACGATTATCGAATTTGACATAATCCCGGATCGCCGTATATCGATAATGTTACGGCAGTTTGGAAACTCTGACGCAGGTTGTTCGCGTTGACGCACGTCTTCTAAATTGATAACGTGATAAGGATAACTTGTATATGACAGTCGTTTTAAATGTGAAATATATATATTGTGAATTCCTATTGAATTCGAATTTATATTTTATGGTACCAGTGGAAATGTGTCCCGTTTTTAATTGTTATAATATGGTTGCTATAGCATTGTTTGTATTATTATAAAGGTACTTTTTCAAAATATATAGTTTTAAAAAGGTATTAGTGCTTCTCGTAGTTTCTTTTAACACGAAAAAAAAATTAATGACACTAAAAGGATTTTTTTAAACTAATGTATTGCACTAAAACTTATA
>DWEI01004963.1:0-11204 GCA_018245875.1 Mysoria ambigua
TTCTTTGCTAACGTAATTATCGGTTCCTCGCGGTAACAACCTGTCAGAAAGAATATGTATTAGTTTTAGTTATAGTTCTTCTCGTGGATTCTTTTAAGTAATGTATATAGTTTTATTTCTCTATAATGTCTATATTGTTGGTTGAATTAAGGATATTATTCTTGACATTAATTCTATTATTAATTAATATCAACATTCACACGAAAACTATCAATTTTTTTATTATTACTAATTTTTCCTGATTTTTCTCATACATGTTTTATAATCATTATTTTGTGTTTTTTTTTGCTTCAAAACGATTACTAACCTTACCTAACCTTTACCTAAGGTTAATCAATACTTAGGTCATCGTTGAACTAGTTAGGTACATATCGAATTAATTACATTGTTAGTTAGTTACATTATAACTTAACATCTTCATTAAAGTCAAGACAAATTTCGTAAAAACTCGTATCAAATGGTTTTAGTACTTTAACTATGGACATTCTGCGATCGATAAAGATATACATGAAACATGAGTAAAAATATATTAATTAAACATTGCCTATGTTTTATTTGCATTTTTTATTTTAATAGTTATTTTGACAAATATAATTATATTATTTACACAAATGCTAATTATGTACATAATCGGTTAATAATTTACAAGTGTTTACCATATGCTTACATAGCAACTACAATTTGTATTAGGTATTACGATTTAAATACACATATGTGATCTTTAATCAAACAGTACTAAACGGAAATGAAATATATTCGTCGATGGTGTGACGCGATATTTTTATTTATTATTTGAACATTACTTGTGGCACAATAATAACACTAATTACCAATGCAAGATTACGATTAACAGTCGAGGAAGGAAAATCTTTAATTATTTAGGAGTAACTATTATACCTATAAAAACAAACCTGTCGTAATTACCAAGTAATTAAATTGGATACAATACAAATGACTGTAGAAATTATGAATCTATATGTATATTTATAATAATTTAATTAGTTCTAAGTGAATTATGTTGTCTAACGCAAACGAAACATTTACATCATCGTACATTATTTTCCGGGACAAACTGAAATTTCATGTGTTTTATTCTCTTGTACCTCACTATCATAGTACCCAATACCTAACTGGTCTCGTTCATACTTGTCCAAAACATACAAAGTACAATACATATGAATATTACGAACTCAATGTTTCAACAAAAAGTGACATCGGTATAAAACGTCATGAGAAATACAGAATACCTACTTGCCGGTTCGCGAGCACAGAAAATTAACATTAACCTGATTTAACATTCACAGGTATATTGCTGCCTCGTCGTTTTTGTTGATTGCAAGCGCGACTGCCGATCGGTGGTCCTGAGTTCAAATCCCGGGTTGGGCACTATTGGATTTTTCTAATTTGAATTTTCTAGTAGTGGCTCGAAGACTGGAAATATGACCGATGTACGGTAGCTCACCACCTTTCTTATATTAATTACGTAAACATAACTGATGAAAAATAGCAGTGCATTACATTACTCTCCCTACCTCTTCAGGGTTTATAAGCGTGATATTACATAGGTATATAATTGTACATAAATATATACAAACACATATGTAAAACATACGTACATTCTTATGAGAAGCGAAATATTCGTAACATAGTGACAAAAATATCTTGGGAAATTTTCATACGCCGTTTACTGATCCGAAAGTAGGTGGAAATCGCGTTCTGGTAACCAGACGGCCGATAAATATGTCTTAATATATTATAAGCACTCGTAAGTATACGGATATATTTACATACTTATGTCAGGATACAAAACTGTTATATGGTATGGTAATAACAATAATATCTTGAGACAAATATAATAATAACAATATCTCCACACACGGCCATCTGATCCTTAAGTAAGCCTCAAGAGAGTTAGTTTTATGTTGATAGGACGGCTGATAAACCACATGTTCACATATGTATAAATATATACTTACACAGAACAAGTCGCATAAATATTATACTCTAACATAAGTATGTGACCTAGTCGGGAATCAAAACCATTACTCACGGCTCAGTTAGTTCAACATTGAACTTACAAGCCCGTCCTATAAACCAAGTGGAGTCTCGATTCGTTATATCTTTACCTCGGCCAAGACAGGGACAGGCGGTAGTACTTCACGCCTAGAGTTTTGATCATGACGATGTCGTCCATGTACTTGTGGTACGAGTCCGCTGCAACGTCCGCGGTGGAGTGGTCCAGCGTGTAGTCTGGATGCTTGTGTATGTACGTATCCCACATACTTTCGCCTTTGCCTGTAACAAACATTAAATCGTGTGCAGCTTGATTTTATCTACGATGTAATTGAGTTTGCGAACGCTTGGTCTCATCTAAGTATATAAAATATTTGGAACTTGCAACCTTGTACCACCACCATATTTTATATTTTCGCTTTATTCTTTGTTATGCTGCTAAATCGTTTAATGGCTCCTAATCAAGGACGACGTGAAGGAACTTCGCGTATTCATTTTGCTTTGTTTTTTGGATAGGTATAACCAATATCATATTACGTACCAGACAATATCGTCAACACCACTAGTTGAGTTGTGATTAAAAATATATTCACGAGAGGTATATTCATGTTATACCGCGCCACTGAGGTTCTTTATCGTGTCATTTAAAGCGAGCATAACATACTAATAATGTAACGTCACGCCTGTAACCCCCGAAGAGGTAGCATACTTCGGAGACATATCCATTCACCGAACTACTACTAGAAAAACTAAATTCGAAAATCTAACAATGCCCGTAATATGCGACCGTATTATAAATAATTTTATGTTCCCTTATCATTATTATCTAAAATATTCATTAATTTCTTTAAAAAAATCTTCGTTGGTCGTGTTGGTTGCGGGTGCGACTGCCGATCGGGAGGTCCCGGGTTCGATTCCCAAGTCGAACACTGCAAAATTTTCTAATTTAGATTTTCTAGTAGTGGTTCGTTGTCTGGATATGTGCCCGATGCATGGAAATAGACTCACCACCTATTCCATAGTGGGACGTAAACGTAACAGGGGAATCGTGGGAACGTTCTGCATTCCGCTGCCTATCCCTTCGGGGATTACAGGCGTGAAGTTACGTTACGTTTTTTAAAAAAAATATGGAATTGAGACATATGTATATTTGAAGTTACGTATATTCTCGAAAAGTTGTTTCAAATACAGAATTCTTAATTGAACATCGGGTATATTACTACAAGTTCTTAATAAGGGCAATTACTAATTACATTTATAATTACTAAGTAATGCAGCAAATAATGAAATAATTGGGCGACAATCATTTCTCGCTAACAGCACGCTAAGGTAAATAAGAATTATTTCATTGTAATTACTTAAAAGGTACAATATTGTAAGGCACCCAGTGTCCGTATAATAAGCAGTGATACAATTAATTCAAAACACGAAGGCGTTTATTACACCTAAACAATTATGTGGCTTACGTAATGAGATATGGTTAAGTTTAAAGGAATGTATCTAGAACAGACGTCACATTAGTACCCAAAAGCGTTGTAAGGGAATATATCAATTCGTTTCAAATACACCACTTAATTATCTGTCTCGATCACTTCTACAGATAAGCGCGATTTTGTATGTAGTTCTGCTATGTAACATTGCTGGAGTATTTGAATATACAGATAAATAAAATAATACTCCCTCGTTGTTCGTGTTAGTGACTGTGTCGTTGGTCGTGTTGGTTGCAGGTGCGACTGCCGATCGAGAGGTCCCGGGTTCGATTCCTGAGTCAAACACTATAAAATTTTCTAATTTAGATTTTCTAGTAGTGGTTCGGAGTCTGGATATGTGCCCGATGCATGGAAATAGGTTATTCCATAGCGGAACATGAACGTAACTGGTCAATCGTGGGAATGTTCTGTATTCCTCTGCCTACGCCTTCAAGGATTACAGGCGTGAAGTTATGTTATAAAATAATAGTTTACTTAGCAGACGCTAGCCAAGATCCTTTTAAATCAATTCTTACATCTCCACACATCCTATTCATAGCGGGAACGCAAGTACAATTTAAACGTATTATTTCAATATATTTTTTAAATTATTTTTTTATGCTTAATTAGACGAAATAAAATTAATGCTAATTTCATACACACTCGTGTAACTTGAGTTAAACTTTAAGCGAAGTTACATTTAAAAAATATATATTTCAACACTTAGAATTATTTTCAAAATGTCCGTCGCTTATGCTTAAAATCATAAATGCGTCGACTACAAAAAAACGGAACGCCGCATACAAAAACCACTAGCCTTGTTGTCGTAAAGTATGCACGAAAAGACATTTAAGTGGACCACTTAAAAGTCAAGTTAAACTTCCTTAAAACCTTATACCATTAATACATTAACGTAAAAACCAAGTTAAAATGCTACGAACTACTATATCAAGTCAAAACTATGCAGGATTTATAATTAAAAAACTGAAGTGAAAACGTCAATCATCGAGAGAAATATCACAGAGAAATAGCGAAAACAAACTTCTCTCTTTGTACCGCCTGAAGGTGAACTCACAATACAGGTATATAATGTACGATATATGTAGTGGTATTAGGATTTTCTTATATGAAATTCATCGTAAATTTAACAATATGAGAAAGTAAAAATCGACGAGCACGTTGAATGTGGAATTATTATTGCATTAGCGAATGACAACAGCGTAACGATGGTAAAAATATTCGTGTTTGTAAATTGGTGCGACAGTTCACTTTAAAAATACACATTCATTGTATGCTATATACCTACTTGACATAGAGTCCGTCGAATTAAAACGTGAGCAGTGAGGTTACCGGCAGGTTTCATTAACATTTAGAGATAAGATAAACAAATATTTAAAAATCATCATTCTTTTTCTCTAACGCGTTCATATAGATGTTTTTAAAATATGCAGTTCTTATATTAAAAGCGTCTACTTCAATATTATTTCATTGTTTATTAAAACTAATTATTTTTATATCGCACCCACTATACGTTTATTTTTCTTATATCATCTAAATGAACTTTAATATCACCAACTATACGATAAGTTCTGCGATACCGGTCCTGTCGTTGCACAGGCGATAGTAACTAATATCTCGAGGACCATTCTCATTTTGCGAAAGGCCAAATAATAAACCTTGGTTTGTTATCATTGATTACTTTTTAAATAATGCCGCCTCTCTGCAAAACGACTTCATTATGCTGACGATTGTAGTAGTTGATTATTTTGCAAAAACCCACAAATGTAGAGAAGACCAATTTGAAGAGACAAGTAGAAATTATACGCAATTATTGTATTTATTTTAAAACGTAACCTTACGCCTATAATCACTAAAAAGGCAGGCAGAGGAATGCAAAACCCTCCCATGTTCACCAGTTACGTTCACGTCCCACTATGGAATAGTTATTTAAAAAAAAATTATATTATTTCCCTATTTTCCACTGTACCAGATTTGATATGCACTGATGTCTGTTTACCCGTAAGTAACTTGGCGCGATGATTTAATAAGAAAATGAAATATTACCTCCTTCGTTCCATGCTCCTTCGATCTGATATGCGGCGGTTGCGACGCCGAACATAAAATCTTCCGGGAACGTAAAGTTGCTCGACCCAGAACTAATAACTGCACTCACTCCATTTGCAAAGCAAAGGCTACGAATAGATAGAAAAGAATATTTTACATTCACTTCGAGCGTACAAAACATGAAAAAAATATATATATCTACTTGTATTTTGATTTTCTATGTATTACAACTACTACTTTATGACTGTTGACACGATGAAATGACATTAAAGAAAAAAATCACGTTATTAAATACACTCTAAAGCAACAGATAGATATGAATTAATTTATCGCACTGTTTAAAATGACTAAAAATTGTGTTTTATGATAAGCGATAATACACCTGAGGCAAGCTATAACAGCTGCGGCCTGGGCGACTCCACTCGAGCTCCGCATTGTTCTAACTAAAACAAGCCTCTGATGTTGCCAATATAGAACTTTAATAGCCTTAAGCTGCGGAATAACCTTCTCGGGGTTTCCCTGATGATCTGAACTACTTACATAACTATAAAACAATGATGGCTGTCTGTTCCGAGGCTTGATAATATTCTTATAAATATTAATTTTAACCAAATGTCCATTATTTTATACAAAAACAATAGGTAATAGTATTAGTTCCCAGCATTAGATATCATTCTACAATACTAATCATTTCATCATTAGCATTATACACAATAGATAAGTGATCGATACCTGAATAACTCAATAGATTCCTATGAGTAAAATTGTAGTTCCTAACTCAAATCTTTTTTTAAATTAGCGGTCAGGACTCTGCAGTCTACAAAAAGAGTCCTACCTACCTAAGGCGTCCTACAACAGTTTTTCATGTTTTTATTATATCAGTCTGTAATATGATAAAAATAAGAAAAATGTAAGTTTGTAATGCATGGTTTTTATTTTATTTGAGCAGTTTCAAGATATTACAAGCCATCATATTTTAGTATATAACAATTTGCTATATGCCATGAATATTAATAAACAAATATTGTTAAGTAATAGAATCAACGAAAGGTTAAGTTTGCATTTGCAACTCAATATATAGGAATATGTTTTGAAGCGTATAACTATTTTAGTTTCAGATTTTTTTTTTAATTTTAAGAAATACAAAAACCAAAACAGATTTGTAATTATATTTCACTAATAACTACATATTACAGAGCAATATAGGAGATATGTTTTTTTTAATAAATTCAATATTTTTGCGTCCTTTATTAATCTCACTTATAACCCACGAGCAAACTTGAATGTTCAGTCTAGTTATTACTAGGCTAACTATTTTTAATGCATTAGGAAGTCGGAAATATAATAGACGCAGGAAATTTATCTTAGGTAATTGACGTATCAATATCACAATGAAGCAAGGAGTAGTTGGATGTATTTACACTTTTACGACTTAAAAACGGTTTTATATACATACGGTATCGAGTAGTGTATGCAATTGGAATTATTGTATTCATTCCTTACGACAAAATCTGCTATCGTTTAAAGTCTTATAACCTTAGACAGTAAACCATGCATAAAAACCGTTCCGACGGCCGTGAATGTGTGAATGCGCCCTTAGTCTATTCCGTATACTTGAGACTTAACAGAAAAAGGGAATAACTAATAGTAATAAATACTAATAATAATATAATAAGTAATAGTAATAGTAATAACTAACAAGTATAGTAATTTTCAAAAGCAATTAAGATTTTTACAGACTTTTATGAAGTACCTTACATATTGCTGGGAATAATTTGAATAGTTTTCATATTTTCTACATATTTTATTCCATGTTCACGATGAAAGCAGCCACGCAAACGAAAATTAATGACTGAAACATCATCACCTCTGAACACTTAATACCTGAAATACATATCGTTAGATTTACATTTCGTTAGAAAAATGTTTAATAGATATGATAGACATATAATTAATCTGACCGTTAGGTTAGCTTTAGCACAAATGTACCATTATTACAATACACAATAATATTATTCTGTTTGTACTCACTGGCTATACTCTATTCTATAAACTAAACTATACTCGATTGGTTACTTACTGGTTATTAACTATAGTCGATTGGTTAATTACTGGTTATTTACTATAATCGAATTAGAACATTAAACCGTTTAAAAACTGGCTCCTCATTATTTTTAAAAGAAGACTATATTATCATTACTGTTACAGTTGTCGAAGTGTACTTTTGTAAACTCCGGGCAATTTCCAATACTATGTTGTAATCTTAATGTCCGATGTCATTTCCGCAACATTCATAAAAAAGATAATCTTACAACGGCACATCACCAACGTTTGTATAAACTGAACGGAGCGAGTCGACCTTCAGTGCGGCATGAGTTCCGTATATTTTTGCCTTTTTTCTTTTATTCTCCTTTCATCCTCTTCCTCGCATATCCATCTTTCACTAACGTCCAGTAATGCTGAAGTAGGCATAGAGTTGCAGATCGCCAGTCCAACCCGCGGGCTCAAAGTTGGCTACTCACTAGCTTACCCAGCACTCTATTTGCACTATTACCTGCATTCATCTTCTTCTCTATGTCAGCAGTGTACCTGCCATCCCTGCTGAAAGTACATTTACGATATAGCATTGTCACTTGTCCAACCACTATCCTTGCAGTAGTTCTAGACTCATCTTTTTAATTTTCATTTTTACGGACATTTTCAGCGTCTTGAAACTTGTTACAGAACATCTATTAATTTACCTGTCCATTATTAATAATTATCCAACATATCTGAGGACCACCGACTCTGTATTGCATTCATCTCCTAGGTACCAACACAATACAATTAATAATGCTATTGTGATTTTTTTCGTTCGAAAGTCAAAAAGTTCGAGAGTCAAAAAGCATAACAAAAAGCATAATATTGTCTATAACCATTGATCAGCACAGAAGCTTAAAACTTACTCCTTTCAAGCAATTGCATTCCTTTTGCAAACCAGCCTGTTACTAATATTCATGTAAGCATATATATCTCATAATCATTCCTGCTTTTGATGGAATTTAAATTTATTTTGTGTCATGAAATATTTTTTCTTTTACACTCTACGGATATGGTTTAGTAAATGTGTATGTATTATTGAAAGTACTACAGAAATTGGTTGATTTAGCAATTTTCACATTAAACTCTAATTCTATTCGAGACACCCGTTGTAAATTGAATTTCAGAAAACGCTTCTGAACGAAGTCATGTCAATTCCTAATGAAACCTAATTAGAAAAGAGATAAAATATCAATTTCATTTATATATAAGTTCATTATATTTTAAAATATAAAAAGACATTAGTTAGATCATGTTTTTGTTTTTCTTGTTTAATGTTCGATGTTCATCGGTCTCGTCGTTACCTTTTTGTTTACCGTTGTAGAACATAGGTACGTATTTAGAAAATTGTATTCTTTGAAATTATTGGAACTGAACTTTGGAAATATAATACCTAACGATGACATTGTGAGTATTTAACGTAAGATTATTTGCGATTGCGCCACCTCTGAATATATACTCTCTGTTATGGTTAGATGATGAAGTAATCACATACCAGTAACATGAATTCAAAAAACAACTATTATTACTACACTATTATTAGTATACTCCCGCGTTATACCAATTACATTTAAGCCCAACATTAAATAGACGTTGAGCCTATTGCCATACACCGGGCACACATCTTTCCCGCGTTTTTCAGGATTACAGTGACCTTAAGTTCCTCTTTTACTATTTATATGTATTCTAAATCTATTCTTTTTGGCACATTAGCATGTGACTTAATCCCGCTGCAGCAATCGCGAGAGTATTTTAAATGTATATGTAAGGGAAACTCTTTATCAGGTTGACGTCAAGAGAAGAAGTATGTGCCCGGGATAGTCTTAGCGTCGTGTATGATATATTTTATGTAGGTACATTTACATATTTTAAATATCTCGCTGAATTTAATATGCACTAATCTTACCTTATGGTAAGATATATTTGTCTAGACATTACGCTTTTATTGTTGCACTGCTGTTATCGTACCGCTAACTTTATTAGGTTATAACAATTTATGATGAATATTTAGTTGAGACTAACCTCATTTGTATTTCTCGTGTGATAAGCGTGGAATTTAATCTAAGTAAAAATCATGTAAGTTTTAGAATATTTCAATGAGTTTACAGGGGCCAGTGATGTCTAATTCCACAGTAAACCGTTGGTTGTCAAAGTAATTCGTTAATCGACTAGACGTAACTTCTGGTATGGTCACTCAATGTTCAAGAACGTTTGAGACTAACTTCTAATTGCACGGATAGTAATTGTTCCTGCAATCATACCAACTGAACTACATATAATAGTTTTGTTGCTCAGTCCCGATAGCTAATAATTTTTATGATTTTATTTTTAACTAAACTAATCAAGCAAAAGAGTATCATGCCAAAAGTGCTCTTTGGACATTACCAGAACAATACAGCAGGTAGCGGGTTTTCGGTGATCATTTCTTACGCGCAGAAGAACAGGTATGTAAAACTAAGAACATTTTCCATATTATTTTTTTAAACCAATTCAAACTATTATCTCGATACTGGGACAGATAATAGAGAGCTTTTCTTCCCTCAAAAGGAAGACCCATACACAGGTAGAAACATCTACAGCCAGAAAGATTTAGGACGCAATTTTAATTAAAAGATTTTTAAAGAATTACGTGGTACTAATGTTATTAGTATTAAGAGAAACCTATATATGTACATAATTTTGAAAAAAAACGTTTATATTTTTAAACATTATCACGAGCACGAGAAACGTTTACCTACGAGTATAAGTAATAATAAAAAAACATTTTTCTTTCAACAACATTTTAACCTAAGAAAATAGTACAATTAATGAAACAAATTTAAAATTCTAACGTGTCTACTTTCCAACATAGTGTATTAAAGTGCTTTCATTAAATTTCCAAGCGCATCTCAGTAGTAAGTTCAACTGACGACGGTAATACGACACGGAACAAAAACATTTGTAGCTGCGAACATACAATCTCAAACATATAAATACTCTTTGTAATCGATACGAGGCCCGCTCAATCGTACAATACGGTACGTTTAATATTATGAAAGTGAAGTAGTCACATAAATAAAGGACCGACGACTCTGCGGGTGTGTGTGACACTCCCTCACGTGGGACGTGAATAAATCAAAGAAATGCGTTAAGGTAATGATTTATTTCAACTCTTTTTACCTCGTGGAAATTGAGTCCGATTCCATTGCAGATAGGAAGCCATAAAAGGAACTTTTTCTCACCGGTCCATTACATATAGATTCGATTAGAAATGATGGATTGGGCCAATTTATACAGATGTATTGAAATATGAATACATTTTTGTCTTTGAAAACACAAGTTGGCATAATGTGTAAACTATAAATTGTTGTCTTAGCTATCTATTATGACATGTTACACACATAAATGCATATCTTCACGCCAGGTCCCTCATGGGGTAGGCAGATATTAGACGACCTAACATCATGTTAGGTCATCTAATATACTTATTTATGATTGGAATTGTATTATAAGCGACGGATAAGTTTTTAGGACTGCCTCGTTGCTCGTGTTAGTTGCAGATGCGACTGCCGATCGAGAGGTCCCGGGTTCGATTCCCGG
>DWEI01004964.1:0-11202 GCA_018245875.1 Mysoria ambigua
CCCGATGCATGGCAATAGGCTCACCACCTATCACATAGTGGGACGTAAACGTAACCGGTGAAACGTGGGAGTGTTCTACACTCCTCGACCTATAATATACGTTTGAACGAATCTAATAATATACGGTTCGTTGACTAAAACACTGATATACATCCGCTAGTACCCAACTACACATCGGCGCTAAAGCTAAGCCGAATAAATAAACGAACGTTCTATTTATGTATATTTCTGCTAGGTTCAAATTGAACTGCTCACAATGGACATCAGATAACGCGGCGTATGTTAGTGCCCGGCGCCAGTACGTGCTATCCACTGCTATTATTACTAGCGACACGTGTTCCTGACGTCATCATTAGCCGGTGATACACATGAACGTTCGGATAAATGTTGCGGTGAATTCAGTGCCATCGGATTTCTGTGGATGACAAAAATTTCCATTAACCGTCCATTGTTTACGGGCCATGAAAACGTAAGCGGCGAATTATTAGCTTCTTTCTTTCTTAGCTTCGAGGAGACGAATATATCCCTCATAGTCTTTGGGGCTTTAGATGTGATTTCGTCCCGTCTAGATTCGAGCATGGTTCGTTAAAATGGCATCTCTATTTTATATTATTTTCTCTGGCATCTTTATTTTAAATAATAATATTATTACTCGCCTCGTTGGTCGAGTAGTTGCGAATGCGACTGGAAATGGCGAGGTCCTGGGTTCAAATCTCAGGTGCCCGGCTTATTGGATTTTTGTAATTAGAATTTGTAATTAAAATTTTTAATAGTGCCTCGGAATCCAAATTCGCGCCTGGTGATTGTCAATAGACACATCACCTATTCCATAAAGGAACGTTATCGTAACTATTTTATTGTGGGAGTATACTACACTCCTCTGTCTACCTCTTCGGGGATTACAGGCGTTAAATCACTTTTAAAAATGAGTAGGATAAGTCTACGAAGCTGAAGCGACACACAACTCACATTGTAGTTATTGATCTGTGCAATTGTTGTTCACATGCATCCGCATCTCAAACTGTTTTGAGTGCCACCTGAGGCCGATCCGCGAGACACGACTCGATGTCCTCAGAACTTACTTGGAGCGTTTCTTGTCTTAGTGCAGTATAAATCTAATACACTACTTAAAATTTTCTACAATCCAACACTGAATATTCCAACTTTAAACTACCTTACCTAACTACCTCTTAATGGAATCCACTCTGCTATCATGAAAAGAATACAAAATTAGTTATGTTTATGCAATAGCCGTTTGGTTTTCCATAGCACTTGCTCTGCCTACTAACATGTAATATTCTGTTGCAGTGACGAAATTCATTCGTATCGGCATCGCGGACAAGAATGACAACCCGCCGTACTTCGACAAGGAGCTGTACGAGGCGGAGGTCGACGAGAACGAGGACATTCAGCACACCGTGCTCACCGTCACCGCCAAGGATCACGACGAATGTAAGTGAACATTCCATTTAAACCGCATGCGTAAAGAACACGTATTAGAAAAAGTCCAATCGGTTCGGTTTTCGATAGTACATTCTTGCAAGGTACAGGAAATATAAATGTTTAAACCGAGCTAGTGACGCGGTCCCTCATATCGATAGTTGTCGATATCGATATTCCAGTTGGCGTCCAGTCACCGCAGCGCCGTAGCAAACAGTGCGACAAGCGTGACAGCGCACAAACAAAAGCATTAAAACTCCAGTTTCAAAAAGTCCTTATCGTTCAGCACGGTCGCCCGACGGGCGACTGCGTGAAACATGGCGTTAAAAGTTGATAAAAATGAATATTCGCAGCTAGTTCCAGTTGCAAAACCGTTAGGTTATTATATAGTTTGTGTTGTCTCCGATTTGGGTCCTCGATGATTTCAATGGTATAATTAATAATAAATATGAAGGAAGCCCATCAGATTTATATGGATAGAAATATTTGGAACTCGTAGATGTGCTTCCCTGTAAGAAACCGGGCTTAATGGTATAATAATTATTTCAAGCGTATGGCTCTTTTAATCATCAGAATATATGATTTTTAGCTGCACAGCTCTTAAACACTAATGTACAGTTAAAGCTTAAAATGTGTTCCGAATATAAGCTTATAAAAGCTGCCACCGGTCTAGATAGCGCACGAGCTGTGAAGTATTCCCTCGGGCACGCAGTGACTGAGCCCCAGACGAATAACACCGGGTTTTCGTGTCTCTCGAAAATAATTTTATTGCTTGTATCGTACATGGGAATATTGATCTGAGCTCGCTTGTGACGTGCAAAGGCCAATCATATTTGGAATTATTTTAAAATTTAAAAAGAAGACCTTATATAACAATGATAGATGTTTTTCTAAAGGTAAATAATATTTTATATGCGGGTAATCTACAATATTATTTTGCAGGTGTTATAAGTGTCAATGAAGATTGCAAATTGGTTTTTATGTTTGCTTCGCTATAGCTAACCCATTATTAGGAACCATTTGAAAGTGTATCCAAACGCATTGTCTATTGTCCATAAAAAATAATAATAAAAACAATCCATTACCTTAACACATCAAGTGCCGTTAAATTTGTAACACGCCACTCAATCAAAGCAATAATGAAATGAATTATTGAATTGCGTCATAAAATAAAGCCATTAAAGCGAGAAGTCGCCATAAATTCCTGAAAGGCATCTTATTGGACACTGCCAGTGAAATTGTTACCCTAATAAAAGCGATTATGTGAGAATATACGCATTTACTCGGAACATATTATCTAAACAGTGGGATTACGTAAAGTGCGCGTTACGAATTTAACCTGATGCCGTTCATATTAATAAACAATTTGTTTCGTAACATAAGAACATATTTATATAGGAGTGAATATGATATTCACCCAAATGTGGAATCCGCAGAAAATCATTCTATTTATGCTCTGCAGAATTATGAAAATTGACATGATTAATTATATACTAACTCGCTCCGTATACGTAAGGCGTTTAATTTTAATCCGCTGTTTGTTATAGTAACTGGTGATGCTGACTTCAGCTTGTTTTCACGTTGTTTGATAACAGAATATTAGATGCAGTAAACATTTAAAGTAATTTTGTTTGTTTGCTCATTTGCTAATTTAAGACTAAACAAAATGTATTTATCCATATTTATGTCATATTTAACCGGTGAATCGTGGGAATGTTCTGCATTCCTCTGCCTACCTCTTCGGGGATTACAGGCGTGAAGTTACGTATGTCATATTTGACTCTCAAAGTTCAAGAAAATCTAATACTATAGGTACGGTTCATAAATGTTACGAAATGTAGACTTCCTTGTGTGTGTAACTTAACCATATTAAAACATTATTCAAGTTACCCTTATAAGTTTCCTGTTATACAATTTTAGGGAGTTCATATACTGTATTGTACGTATGTAGAAAGATCATCCTTTCAATTATTACGCCTTTATTCTCTCCCTTTATAATCCTATTCGAAATTGATTAAATTTCCTGGCGTACGAAAAGTTTTATCCCAATACTGATGTCAATTACTGGTAACTTAGGTAAATGTATTCACATGCGAAATATGTTACGCTACTCGTCTCATATATTTTTGTCGGATATTCTTGAGATTAATATACGCACTGAGCTTTAGTATAATCTGACAAAGTGTATTAGGGTCACGAGAGTGGAATCCGCGCGGTAAATATGTCACAAAAATAATATCACCCTTTGGAACATTGAATCTCAAAAATTTCGCATAGACCGCGCCGGGGGGGTTAATTTAAAAAAGGCCGATCACACTTTGAAACGGTAACCTTTGACATTTATCGCTTTGCACTTTTATAATATGTGACAATACATCCGTTTTTTACGTGGGGCTATCGAACATTAAAAAGTGAATGACTAGTACATTTGTAGAGCATGTTAGCGTTATTGCCATTTCGCGGAGCCGATTCACCTTATGAATGTGGCTGGCGGAGCGCGATCGCCTGGCGGGCGAACTATGTAGATCGGCGTTTATGCGTCACGTAAAACTTTCGCACGTAACCTGGAAGTGTAAGCCGTATAAGCCATACTGTGTACCAGTGCGCGCTATTGTAAGCCCTTACGTACGAGTATGTAGCGTGTTCGGAGTTTGATCGATGAGCCAGCCAGCACAGATGTTGCGATGTATTACTCGAGAAATCCGTTTTCACTTTAAAGAACATTAAAAACTCAAGTGCTCCGCGCAGTGAACATTTTTCTTACAGTTTTCTTAGAAATCGATACAAATAGCATGCACAGTTATTTCACTGCTGACAAACTGTATCGCAATTTGTCTACATGTGTTGATAATTATGTACTTTTTGAATGTAAATAAATTAAAAAAGTTATCACTTTTGTAAAAATGTAGGTATATGGTAATAAAGGTTTATTCAATATTATTGTAGCTTCGTTATGATCGGGTTGGTATTTAAATTTCCTTACTTTCCCCCCGGCAATAATTCCAAATACGTTGGAATTGAAACTATAGGTTTTAAAATTTCCCTCCCATGCATGTTAACCCTCCGGAACCGCTGATATTCGATCGATGTTCTTATCAAATATATAGAAACACAAATTGAACACGGTGCGATTAACCGTCTTTTATGATCTCTAACCCGCTTGCCAGCCGTGGGCGTTATTGTCATAAGCCGTTCAGGAAAGTTAAAGACCTGAGGTAGCGGACTGTCACCGGCCTATGGTAATGTTGATAAAACAAACTGTAAAAATAAAATAAAATAAAAATAAAAAAAACAAATCCAGGTTCCGAGCTGTTACTGGAAATTTCGAATTAGAAAATCCCAATAATACTCAATAACCCAGTTACAATAACGGTACACAGTCCACAAAATATAGCTCGTGCTAATCGCAGCGGAGACAGAACATTCGAGATGTTACGGCACACTTCCTCATGGAATGTAATTTGTACATATACATTCTTGCGCGGCGTATACAACACGAGAAGAATTTTAACGGAGCGGATGAGCGAGGGAAATAGATCCGTCGGCGGCACTGCGTTGTTCTACTATGGCATGTACTACTTACATTTAATTAACTAGATAATTTAATGGACATGGTATTTGAAATATATGTTATCACAATGAAAAGTTTGAATTAGGTGTCTCTGTTGGACTGGAATTCTAAGTTCAAATTCCGGTCCGGTTGGGATTTTTCTAACGCACATTTTCTAATAGTCGCTCGGAGTCTGGATATGTGCCCGGTGTACGGTGATAGACTCACCCCCCACTCCGTAGAGTGGGACGTACACGTAACTGGCGTCACGAGGGCGTGTCCCACACTCCTCTGTCTGCACGTTACATACTTAAAATGACAAAATAAAAAAGTTTAACTTTAAGTTACAAGAAATTGTTATTAAATTCCATCATATAAAATTATATCATATAGGTATCAAATCAAGGGACGGATGTGTTTTTGTTATTTGAAAAATAAGTTTTCAGACTTAGTAAATATATACGACTGACCACTAAATTTTATCTACTTCTAAAATTTGCGATTGAAGTCACTCATTTTCATTTTATTATTTTATTTTTAACTCCGCTTTTTATCCCGATTTTAACCATAGTTCATCCAATAATAAATATACTTATCGATTACATATTTTAATTTTGTAATTTTTTAATGCTTACCTAACAATTAGTGGAAACTAATATTAAACTCAATATTGAATTAAAATTGTAAAATGTTTAGATAATTTAGGATCAAACATTTTTATTAAAAAAACTTTTCTTAAATTAGATAATACGAACTACAAGTACCTATCACATGTTATATAGGTGAATAGCATCTCAGAATTTAAAAGCTCATATTTTAACATATAATACATCAATTTATATAAATCTTATGTGCAATAAAGACCTCTTAGAAACGAAATAAAGCCAGAGACTGATAGTACGTCGCGAACATTGGTCGTTATTAACTTAAGTGACATCTTGTTTGAGAGGATTTATTAAATATCGCATTAAAAAGAATTCGATTTAATATCTCACTAAAAATGAAAGCGTGTATATAAAATTCCTTACCAAAGAAATGGCCCTCCATTTTATTACTCGCCTAAATAAATAGAGCATTCCTATGAGATTATTCTGGAAATTTTCTTCTGGCACCTATTATGTGGTTATAGCAGGCCGTGAAACCATTCCCAAAGAGAATAAAATGCACAGTGGCGTGGATAGGTAAATAATAAATTTTTTTGTTACTATATTAGAAATTTTATAATCGCAGTCGCACTGAGGGGGTCGGATCCGGGAGGGGGTGGCCAACTCCGACGATCGCTGCTCGATTTTCTGATTTTCGTATTAAAATCTAGGAACCGTCCGTAACAGATGTCTCCGGCGTACTGTGATTCGAATCCGGTTGCAATTTGTATTTCTTTTTCTAAAAAAAACTGACAATGTTTTGCTGGAAGCAGCCATGTTGTAAAAGAATTTTTATACAAAATAATAATAATTGCTCGTCGGGCTTTGTTGTAACGAAGCGGTAACGTTCTGTTTGCGCTGAAAAGCTCAAGGTGAATTTATTGCAAATAAAAAAACTGCACTATCGAGCTTTTGAAATAATTCATTGATATTACTCTCTAAGTCTTACGGTGCGACTGATTAAGCTGATTGCTTTTGCTTATTAAAAGGTATACTGCAGAATCAAACGCTTACATAATGTTTAATGAGGAAAAGTCATTTATAATTTCAAATTCAAATGGGTTGTTAATTCATAGCAATATTTTTCATTTTGATAGTGGTAAAAGGTAAAAGCCAATTGAATGTTTCTAATGTAATTGCTATATGAAATACTTAGTTGAATACGGCCCTGTTTTCATGTTTTATATGAGTATCCACTGTTATTTTGAAGTAAAAATATTCGCAAGGATAGTGTTTGTATAGGGAAACAGGGACAAAGAAATACATACCGCCTTTGTGTTCTGAAATACACAAGTTGCCAATTTTTACGCGCCTTGCTCTTGCGTCATTGGTATTTAGGCTGGAACGATTTTAGCGAAATGGCAAGATTTTTATTTGGACACGGTTTAATAAAATGAAACAATTATAGTGGTAACTAAAATTTGTCACCGCGTTTTCTCAAGTGATCAAAATTTCAGAAATCATTCTAATTTTTGCGATTGTATAGTGAAATTATGGCGATTCATTATTCGGTCTTTACTTCAAAAGTTTTTGTTTCATACTTTCACTGAGATGTTTACCTAGGTAGTAAAAATAAGTAGCTATATAATTTAGTAACATACATATATATGTACAATGTCTTTTGTTCAGACGTTGAACATAATGTGGCTTACATTACCGTGTCTCTGTTGCTGAGGGCGGAGTAAATAAGACGAAAGAAACACGCCGAGCCGAATTCGGTCACCGAGGTACTACGATATGAAAGGTTAAAACGCGTGAAATAAAATATTGTAGCGAGCGTGAACAAGTGCGAGTTACTGTCGGAGCTATGGTGTGATGTTTGTGTTTGAAATATAATGCCTTGTGTTTGAAATATATTGACTGCCTCGTTGGTCGTGTTGGTTGCTGCCGATCGAGAGTTCTCGGGTTCGATTCCCGGGTCGAACGCTACATAATTTTCTAATTAGAAAATTTTAGATTAGAGGCGTGAAGTTACGTATGAAACAGGTGGTTTCAATCGAAAATTGATGAAATCAATATATTATTTAAAAAAGCTACACTTATTAAGAACAGTTAATGTTTAATGTTTTGACAATATTGTTCTCATTACAGCTCCCCCATTAGTAATTTTACATTCATGCAAAAGCTTGACATTTTGAAGAAACTGTACTTTCATGGCATTTCAGCTACTTTTGTAAAACCCAGTTGATATTAATGTCGCTTCGAAGCTAATACGACATGGAATATTTTAGTACTCTATGCCTCTACCTATGTACTACACTTGGGAACCTTCGAGAATTACAGGCGTGATATGTTACGTACATATATCAGTGTTAAGTAATGAATTTTATGTGAAGACACTCGTCTATTACAACCACCGCGAATTATTTCTTAAGTAACGATCCTCAAGAAATAATTCGCAGTGGTTTTAAGGTCCTTTACAATACCTACGTTTCCACTCGTTCCGTCACACATACGCATCAAATACAATGAATGTCTGCTATTTCAAATTAGAATTCTCACATTAACGGATACCTGTTGCGAATTGTTTAATTTAAATTGTAAATCCTAACAGAGCTCCCCGACGGGGGTGTACTGAATTCGTCCACAAAACAATTTAAGTTTCAGTAACGTTTATCGAGTTGAACTTGTTAAACTATTAAATTGTTCTTGTTGAGTTGGTAGAGCAGACGGTCTCTTAATCCGACGTTTAACCGCATTCTGCTGTGACGTAAATCGTGCAGGATACACACAAATAACGTAACTTCATGTCTATAATCCCCCAAGAGGTAGACAGAGGTATGCAAAAGACTCCTACGTTTGAACGGTTACGTTTACGTCCCACTATAGTATAGGTTAGGTTGTGTTAAGTTTTTAGGTTAACTGTTTGGGGTTAACTTTTTAGGTTAACTTTTTCAATTTTAAATATTTAACATTTATTGCAAAATATGTTGTGCATATTTACTACATAATACATAGGATAAGCAAAATATGCGTGTGGAAAAAAATTCTACAGCAAACTACCCGTAAGTGTATTTGTTGGGATCTTTTAAATCAATTCTCTAATTAAAGTGATGGTATTAAATACAACATTAAACAAAATGTGATGACTCGGCAATATCCAATCATTGGAGCGGGTCCAAGGTGGGGCCAATTAGTGTCGAACTGCAATTTGGCTCAAGTATCTCTCGAGAGTTCAATAAACACTAAATTATCTGTAAAGTGTCTGTAATTATTACAAATTGTGCGCGCTTAAGAGCCGATAAATTTCGTTAATATCGGCTCTAAGTTACAGATGCCCTTGAATAATAAGTTACCTCAGCTAAACTCTAACGAGGCGACACACCATTTAACAGAAGGTCTGGCAATAAGTACCTGTCTCTCATACGGGTGCTTCCAGCCAGTATCTACCGGTACGATCGTTACACCCGCACATGCTTGCCCGTAAAGGGTACAGTTAATATAAGGGGAATAATTCAATTACATCATTGTTATTATTATACATCACTATTACTTACCGCGCCTTTAAGCAAAAAGAAAATTATTATCACCTGCCTATTGCAGCCCAGAGCTGAACATGGGTCTCCCGTGAAGAGGTATGTTAGCGCCGGGATTAGTCGTCTCTTACTACGAGCTACATCCTATATCCCGGCACGGGGTCGGGGAATATATTCTTGCTTCTCCCAGAAACGGCCAGAAAGTAAATAACAAAGTTTAAGCTGTACACGGCCATGCCAGTTGAGCGCCAATTAACAGACTTTGCAGGTATTAAACATGCCAATGGAATCAAACATGAGAAGGGATGAGGACTCAATAAGAAAATGATGAGGACTCATAGTCCTCATCATTTTCTTTATCTCTGTTTCGGCGGTTGATAATTTATTTCGGACCACCTTCATATTTTTTTAGTGCGAGCCAGGATTCGAACTCCACAAGCTAGTTGCATTCCAACATTGCATTTATTTTTATTTGTTTAGCAACATTACTTTTAATGATCCATCGATACAAATAGGTGTTTTAACAAGTATGTAAACAGTTAACGCCGCTGAAAACTTCGCTTCCTAATTAAATCGCGAGCCGCTAAATATCGCTGTAGTCACCGTAAATACCTTCGAGGCTGAGAGGAATACCTGTATAATGTATAAAATTCGTTCGGTAATTACAAATTCCATTTCAGTTTGTACTGAACAGTAAATCTATTTAAGAAAATATTTAAAATTATTGTTTAACTCTTGCCCTTTAACCGGGACATATGCAATCGTGTGACATCACTGTACATTATGCTTTATACTACATATAAAGAATTATATATAATTTATACTACATACAAAGTCGTTAGAAATTTATATTACGTTTACTAATAATACGTTGAAATTGAAAATAAAATACATTCTTTGCAATCTGCTCGACGTTATTACTCTGAATGTAATCATTATAATTTTACTATTATAATAACCAATATTCTATTGACATACATAGATAATGTGAATTGATATGAGATTAAACGCCGTTTTTCAATTACTATTGCTATGTTCTGACACATATAAAACATGGATTGATTGTCGTCCCTGATCGCTTCGGTGAAACTCTCCGAATGATATGTTAGGTGTCACTCAAACGGCGATTAAATTTATTGATTTTCCGTCCGTATATTCGGGCGTACTAAGTTATTGAAGACTGTTTACCGACCCAACGGTTTTCACCGGCTCTTGAAATTCACCGTAACATCGACTATACTTATAAATCTTGGTTGTATATATACATATGCTCCTTAATATCTTTACTCTTAATTATATTTTTTTTCTCTAACTCACCTTCCTCCCAATAAAACTTCTACAATTGCTTTAAAATAATCTTATCGATTATATAAATATTACAAAAACTCTTCTTTCAATTGAAGTTCCAAGTATATGGATACGATTTAAACAACCTTTATTCGTTCGTAACTTTATTGTGAAGTCCATTTTTGAACTACGAGTACGTTATATAACGACGTATTGGAAGTTTCTGTAATATGCTCGTTATAATGTAAGAAAAATTTCAATTTAAATCAAAAGGAATACATTAAATTTTATTCTTGCCGCTTGTGATATTCCTTAGCTTGGATTCACGTCCTACATGATGTATGATGGACTCCATTTGGGAATGATGTCAACATGTAAAAATGATGGTGTAAAATGAAAAATGGTGTGATATCCAATGATATTTCCAAAATACCATTGGACATCATACCACTTATTCCATAGTAGGACGCAAACGTACCTGCTGAAATGAATACAATATAATAACAGTCGTACCTCTGCGGGGATTACCGGCGTGATGTTTCGCTTTAAAGATACATAAATATTTTCTATAACCGCCTTAAATTAAGATTTCTAGTTCAGCGTCTTCTATAGGTTTATTCATTACTGGTTATGGTAATAATTCTTGGAAAATATTTTAATAATCCGTTCAGAGATACGTTATGATAAATTTTCATATGAACATATTTTCATAAATATTTCGTAGGGTAGGTAGAATTATTAGTAGTGAAATAAAATATAATTTCTATATTTTATTTGTAACTAGTTACGTAAAAGTATGCGTAAT
>DWEI01004965.1:0-11201 GCA_018245875.1 Mysoria ambigua
TCGATCGGCAGTCGCATCTGCAACCAACACGACCAACGAGGCAGTCAAGTCAGTTACGTTTTTAATTAATGAATAGTATGTGTACAGCGCGAAAGAAAGAGTAAGGAGCGACCATGATGCTTTGCAAATTTCAAAAGAAAGTGATAATGTATTTTGACAAGGGAAACATTTTAACGAAGTAGCCAATATAACTAGACATGAGGAGATGAAACACGATTTAGAAGTAGAATCGTTACATATTGTGCAAACGACACTTTATATATATCTAATGACATTTTCGTACTATTTGCTTATAAGTATATCTAGTATTTTTTTAACAAATAATCTGAACACATATCCACTAAGCTTTGTCGTGCTCAGTACGACGTTTGATTAAACATTAAGTTGATTCCACGCTTGTGCTTCAGACGGATATTCGGAGTTTACGTCACGTTCTGCACATTACCGATCACGGCTGTTCTGAACTTTGGCTTCGTGTCGCGTGCGTCGTTGCCTTATCCCTTTCCACACGAGGCATTTCATTGTATCGCTGTTTTGTGTACATATCTCATATTACGATCTCTAATGTGAATAACGATCGCGGGCGAAACTTAACAAGCCTGTCTGAAGGGGCGGGGAAAAAATTTCCGTGAGATTACAGATCAATTGTACGAGAAAACACAAAGGCTTGTATGTGTGGAAAATTTGTTCGGACGTTTGATGGAATACGAATGGAAATTCCCTACGTTTTCACAGTGATCTGTACATTTGCAAAGTGCATACGAAACGAGGGCGGGACAGCAGGAACCTGTTTGGGTCTCATCATTAATTCTCTCAGTGTCTAGCGGCTTGCATATTGAAATAGGAATTCATGATTGCTCCGTGAAGGTTGGTGTAAATTAACTATACTGAGGTCATTAGCACTGGGCGTCGTACACCACGATTTATTTCACTCATTAAACATTTCTCTCATAATCACATCTGAACAGCGTAGCTTAATGTCTCTACGACAAAGCCTTCAGCGAGCCTCACCACCTACCTTTGATTGCATAGTTGGAATAAATTCCTTTTGTTTTACAGTTTCAAAGCGTATAAAATATAATTGGCGGGTCGTTGCAACTCATTTTAAGCTTCACAACTCTTTTGAGCATAAGCACTAATTTAGCATTTACCTTGCATAATATAATTTACTTCTGTAAGTATGAGTACTCTACTTTTTTACTTTGAAGCCATTGTCATTACAATAATTTCTGATCCATTGTGAAGGGTGTGGGCGTTGTTTACACTGAAAGCGACTATCTCACCCCTAATGCGTAGCGACGCATCTGCGACTGACTTTGTGTAGGACGGATACTAACTAACGCCTATTATATAGGCTTGTGCTAACTGTATTTGTATACGCTGACACTCCTCTTGTTACAATTCTGTTATTAATTAATTCTATAGTTCTATTCGACGTCGGTTGCAGGTGTCAATAGGGAGTAGTGATCATTTGTGAACGCCGACTATGCAGGTAATGCGTCTGCTAGTTTTTCCACGTGAAACTTCCGCATATGCGCATTGCCATCCACTCTACTGTTGTTTAATATAAACATACAGAAAAAGACGAGTCCTCACAGAGATTAATATTTTTCATATGAGTATTAGAGCACAGTATTTTAGAAATATTTAATGTTTTCTATTATTACTTATAGAATTATTTTAGACTGTTTTTTTAATATTTGTATAAAGGAATTAGCAAGAATACAGGAGACAATCACAAGTGACTCCGTAGCATCTGGAACTACAGCGAACGGAGTATGGAGATTTTGCTATGGTCCATTATGAATTTGATAAGCAATATCTCGAATAAAGATCTTGATGGAAACTCAACGTCGTCAAGAGCTCAAGAGCTCCCGAAGGAATCGCATTATTGCGAAATAACCCCGGGATCATTGTTGTTAATAGCCAATATTGACATAATGTTTTGGTTACATATCACCTAACAAAAGGAGGGAAGGAGGCATCAAAATAATTAACACCACCATAGAGTAGGTACAACTCAAAAATAATGTCAAAAAAAAAGAAAAATATATTATGTTTTTATACGTATATACTTAATGGACTTAAAATAAAAAGAACGCGGTATTTACGGATCACGTGTTGTAAAGTTTTGTTTAAATTGATTTTATGCTATTTGGCTTAAACTGTTCAAAAATAATCGTAGGACTGACTTTATGAAATCAAAAAATACATATATAATGCTATATTTTTTCTAGATTTAATTGTATAAAGAGCAGATATGATGACAGTTTGCATGTCAATAAGACAATTTTGAAAATACTGCACAATAATTAATGAGCTGAGCAGGAAGACGGAATAGAAGAAGTACTAAGGATACCGTGGCCCTCGAAGTGCCGCTGTCGAGGCTACTCTGCGACGAGATGGAGGGCGTGCGCGCGAGCCGGGCGTGCGGCAGCGACGTGGCCGTGCGCGTCTCGCTCAGCGGCTGCACGCGACAGTGCTCCTTGGGGATCAGCATCTCCTGCAGCAAAACAATACATACTTATGTACGTGATCGTATATCAATTGTGTTATGTTAAATGATGCATGAAGAGTGCTTAATTTAGATGAAACATGTTGAGTCTTTAAGGTATGATATATTTGACAATTGATAATATCTCCGTGTTTTGCAATGGTTTTGGTTTGATGATAATAACGATAATCTTCAACCCTTTTTTTAGTTCCGTGTTGGACACGGTTAACCTCTCAGAATCCAAAAGGGTTAAATGATTAAATTAAAGTGTTATATATTATAGTAGTTAGATATTATATACCGACTGCACTATCTAGACATTTACAAAACACACTTGGTTTGACCAACTATTTTTTATGTTACGAGCAAATGTTAACATTCTACATGATTCTAGTTCTTCTAGGATTTGTTATGATAAAACGTGTTTGCAAACAGAATAAAATGAGCTCCTTATTATGTACTTGATAATAAGCTCGATATAGTGATGATGAAAGAGGGAGAATTCTTAAAGATGTATTTTAAAAACAGTCATAAGTGCATAGTAATTCAGTACGTAGCATTAACTGGAAAATTGATAACATCACAGTATGCTTTATTCAGTACGTCTGGGTGACATTAAACAAACAGGTATACAGGATATCATTCTATTTTCTCAAATTTGCTAAAGTGCTATTCGTTCCCCTTTTTATTATTAATTTAGTCCATGTTCGGGTTGATTCGGCTCGGCTCGGCTCGGCTCGGCTCGGTTCGGTACAGTTGGGCTTAGGTCAGATTCTTTATGCGATTTCTACTTGTACTGGGATATTAATTATAAATCGTACAAAATCCTAATAGAATTCGGGAAAAAACAATTAAGAAATTGATTGCGAAATATCGAAAAAATCATCGAAAATATGCTGAATATCAACGGGTTGATCGTATTGAATTGTCGACAACAGCGTGAATGGCGCTGTTGTGCGCTTGGCGCTGACAGATTCTCCGATGGCGCGAATTGTTCTGAACATTCCATACTCTATTCCGATGCACTCTTTTCATATCACAACTGCGAAATTTATACGAGTAACCTTTTTGAAATTTTTCATACACGGCGATAGAGTTGATTTCGAATACATTGGTGTGTACAATTGTTGCCTGTGAAATTTTTATGCTGATCTAAAAAGAATTTAAGTTAGTACGTAACTGTTGTTTTACGACTGTAGGACGAAAAATTTCTCCATATCATGATGGTAAATATAAAAAGAAATTTTCAAGTGACGGGTGAATTTTTTTCTATGGAATTATACATATAGTGGCGTTGACATTTATGACGTACTGAATATTACATGGAGCCAGTCGAGGGACTGTCGGCGGCAGTTCGGTGATCGAATTATGAGGAACGAATAGATTGCCTACCTCCCTTGCCTTATCAAGTACGTACAGACGCTAACTAAAAGGTCACGGAGTCGCCGCCGTCGGGTCTCCGACGTGCCCTTGTGTGTTCGAATATTTAAATGTTACATTCGTGGTTTATTTAGCTTTACAGACGTGTCAAGTTGTATGCTATCATAGAAATGTCTTAAATGGTTAATTGACGAAGGAGGTTCGGTATTTTTAAAATTTATTTATACAAAGTATAATCAATTTTAATTCTACTGTCCTCTAAAATTGGGCGGGAATTTCGTCGCATCAAACATTGTCGGGGACGGTTTCTTTCAAACGTTCAATTCCTGTATACACCTGATAGTATTCAGTCACTCTCCTTTATCTTAGTTGATTTCTATTCGGTTCCCTTTATATGATCGCACTGGTCCGGTCCCTGGTCTGCGAGTAGATAGAGAAGTGTAGTACGAGTATACTCCCTCATTCCATCAATTACGTTTTTACGTTTAACTATGGAATAGGTAAACCTATTGCCATACACAGGTCACATATCCAGACGACAGGTCACTGGTAAAAAGTCTCAGAAAACCCAATAGTGCCCGACCCGGGATTTGAACCCCGGACTTCACAGCTGTCGCGCTTGCAACCAACCGACCAACGAGACGGTCTGGATACTTAATAATAGCAACAAAATTATTATATTCCAGTTCTATAGCTTCCTAGGCCAAATAAAGAATTAATTATCTTTAGGCACGTTCCTAGCACCATTCATTGCATTCCAAAAGAAAGTGACAGAAGTACATATATATACACATCTTAAAATTATAAGATTGTATGCGTTGATAGCGTACAAGGGTAGTACGTAATTATGTATCGTATGGGCAACGCCCTCTTGAAAGACGCTAGAGCTTCCATCGAGACGATAGTATTGCCGATTGGGCGACAGTAGTGACATCTGTTCAGGACAATGGTACCGCTACCCCTAATAAAGAAGGCTTGATGATTTGTTTATTTATTTATTTATTTATTTATTAGATAATGATGTTCACCAAATAAAACAAGCACAACATGCTAGCGATGCTATTGAAGTGTAACTTGTCGTATATCTAACAATCATCGTTAGGGAATCTGGAAGATCACAAGTTGGGACGCCCGCTAACGAACGCCACGTATGACGTCACGGCGCTTCTAACCCGGTCACTGTAGCGTGTGAATTTTGACAGCCAGCAAAAGACATTTTGTTCAAAGACATTCCTGAGTCACACCCACACTAGCGTCGTGTAATAGCGTGGCTATGGAATCTAAACGGGTTGTAATTTAACTTGAACGAACTCTGTATTATATTTTCACCATTTTTATACTTATAACGAATTTCATTGCATATATATTAACTTTAATGAAGGTTGAATTATATGCTATATTTGCAGTTTTTCTTCAACGGCGTCTTTTCTAAGTGTACGTAATGGCGAACTTGTAAAATGCGCTTGTTTAAAAGCCGTACCGTATTATGCGGTACAGTCGCTCAAAGCAAGGCTAATTGCGGTGCCTTGTTTCGCTGGGTGCGTCGTTAACAAAGGTAGGGCGCTCTAATGTAGATGTAGGTGCACACACGCGATGATGAGCCGTATGCACTTTTGTGTGTAATCACGTAACTTTTTTTAAAATCCCCGGTAAGTCGTATTTATTCGCTCGCGTTGTCGTGACTAAAAATTAAATATTGCTGATTCGGTTGGATGCAAGTTTTAAAATTAAATGTTCTAAATGCCCGTCCATCCAACAGTGTGACGTAAACGTGACTGCTGCAACGTGCGAGTGTGGTGCCCTCCTGTGCCCACCTCGTCGCATATTACACGTGATGTTTCGTTCGAAGAATGTAAAGGAGGCGAATAAAGTCTGCCAGGACTACATCAGATGTAAATCAGTAACCCGTGCCTAGCTCTGTAGGAAATAGGCGTGCCTATGTGTATGTACGAGTATGTTTAATTGCACGACAACAACTTTGATCACGCGCACTTAAGCTCTATAACTAATATTATTTAATCTTAAAACGGTTATTGTTGGCACTACGATCACGACGACCTCTATAATAATAAAATGACTTCTACTTTCTGATACTATGTAAAAATAATTATAATAATTAAATTGTAATTTATTAATATTGTGATCTACTAGGCTACCACTGCCTATTAACTAAAATTTGAAGTTTGAATTCCAAACACAGTGCATTGTTAAATTAAACATTTGAACAGAATGTCTACAGCCATGCAATTCTAAATTCACAAAGTTATTTCAATGTGCGCTTACATCACTAGGGAAGAAAGGAACGAAATTAAAATTACTGCTCTTATTTATTCAGTACTAACTTAGGGAATATTAAAATATAAAAGTCTTATCCATATACAAGTACATATGAATATATTTATAAGGGGGGTTATGTAACATATATTATGTTATTATTAATGAACTTGATGAGATAATTGTTCTGAAAACGGCTTGTGGGATAACTGTAACATTACACCCTTATTAAAGTTGCCGTATAATATTCAAAGTAATATGACGGACGAGAAAAATTCTAATCACCGCCGGTCAGCCCAGAGGTCGTAGCCAAAAACACAAACAAGGGTCAGAGGTTAGCGAAAGAAAATATGAGTGAGGATAATTGAATGAATAAGGCTGGAATTTCAAAAGCTGTGTCGTGTATTTATTTTAACATGTAAATGTATATATCGAAAGATTGATTTAATTATAATATTAGACATGTCATGAATAATGAATGAACAAGTACCCGGACAACTGAACGTCCAATTAAGGAAGAAATATCGAATTGAGTTGGCAGGAGTACAAATATATGCAACTTTGTAAACTTCTAGCTAACTTCTAGTCTAACAACAGTGTTCGGCGACGTGATTCCTTTTCACCAAATAGACTCGAATAAAGTTTTTGAGCGTCAAAAATGATTAACGATACTGTCTCTATTTAAAATATTTAGTTACATAGAGGGCCGCATTGTACATATAAAACACTGTGTCATATTTTTACCGTTTTTCTAATAAACATTTTTATATTTCCACAGATGGTTTATATCATGTTATGACAGCTTTTCGGCAGTCCCTTGTATACTTAACGACTTAGATTAACTGAAACGGGACATGTTTTGGTTTACGAAGTTAATACGCGAGGGAAATTCATTTCGAAATGTCGCCCGTGGGTTCTTCTACATACATGTGTCTATGTGGATACATGCCAATGAACAGCGAACTTATTTTCATGTGTGTCAAGTTTCAATCCGTTACTCGGAGTATGAAACTTGTATTAGCGCGTAAATCATGTTTTGGAAACTTTGAGAATAAATAGTACTTTTATAAATATTGAAATGTACAATATTAGTTGATGCTGATTCCTAGGTATCTCTAAGTGTTGATCTCAAGATTTACCTAGCTTGACCAAATAAGATACTAGCTGATAGGTAACTCAGACATCTCTGAAACTGTCGCCCCTGTGTGGAGTAATTAATGTTAAAGAAACATGTCAATCCTTTAAGGATATTGATATTGCAACTCTCTGCATTTTCCGTAAGTTAGGGGGACTATTGATATAATGATAATTACAACATTAGAGATGACCCTACATCAAATATTTCTCTTCCTGGTTTTTTATAACGGTAGTTATTTTACCCTAGCCCGTTGATTAAATTGATAAGTGAAATTTTCCTGTAGGGCTGTCTAAAATTTTCCTCCAGCGCTTCCGAAAATATGCCTCAAGCGATATCCATCCACATGTTAACACCGCCCCTCGTTGCTTAATTGACCTGATCGATTGCGATCTACAGCCGCCTCGGGGCCACCAGAGGCCCCGTTTTTGAACGTATCCCATTCAATTTGTAAAAACGATTTAAATGATTTTACTGTCGTACACGTAGGTTTACGTTATATATTTTTAACATTCCGCCATTTCTATCTTTTATACTCTATAGCGCATTGTGGTCTAGAACTTACACGATTACTACGTTTTACTTCCTTTAATCATATATGTATTTAAATGGGAGCGTACTACATTCCTCTGCCTACCTCTTCGGTGATTACAGACGTGATGTTATGTATGTATGTGTCTACTCAATGTCTCCATCTATCTGATTCTAAATATAAAGGGCCCAAAGTTGCTCTATGCGTATGTCACTAATGAAGTTTTCCGTAGTCGAACCCCACTCGACAGCGATATCACGCAAAGTACCGCCAATAGATACAAAGCGTCCTAAATTGACGCGCCCTTAAACATTTAAATTCGCTACTAATGCTGCTTCATAATACATAAGAGCGAGTCCCTTTGACAGGATATTTTAGGCCCTCGATGGCGGCACATAAATTCCCGGATGTGTTATTTTAGAAGACGTTAAATAAGCCTGATCGCGAGGGCGGCGCCTCTTTACGATACGCGTTATGTTAAAATATAGTATATCCTCATTGATAATACTGATATTGGAATCGTACTACAAACAGTTGCAAAAAAGTAAAAAAAAAAGATAGTGTTCGATTGTCCTTTAACTCGGTATAACCCTTTTATTAAATAGTAATCTGTTGTGATCTATTTTAATTAGTTTCAATATGTTTTAAATGTAACTTCACGCTTGTAATCGTCAAAGTAGTAGGCAGAGGAATGCAGCACACTCTCACAGTCTCCCCACCTATTCCATAGAGAGACGTCGACGTAACTGGTGAAGCGTTTACATTTCTCTGCCTAGCTCTTTGAGCATTACAGGCGTTATATTATTTGTTACGTTTGGATATTTAGATGTATTGGAAAGTTGTAAAGTAAATCTAAATTGTAAGCAACTCCTATAAAGGGTGCTCTTTACTAAAATACAACAAAAATGAAACAACAAACGATTACTGAATAGAGAATAAAAAATTAAACAGATCTTTTAAATAATATTCCACTTTCGGCGAATTAAAGGAAGAAGCCGCAGGCACTCTTTAGTTCCACTACATTTTTCAGTTTCTCTTTTTTTTAATTCTGCAATACTATTCTGCGAAGTAGTTTTTAATTGATCTTATATTACGTCTGTTTAATGTTGTTTTATGAACATATTACATCTTACCTAATCTGTTATTACAGAAGTTAGATTGTGAAACTTTATATAGAAACTATAGAAAAACTAGAAACTATAGAAACTATAGAACTTTAAATAGAAATTTCTATATAAAAAAAATCAATAGCTACATTGTATCTTGTAATAAGTATATTTGTTGTTATAAACGAAAAATAAGAAATAAGTGCAATTAAAATTGATTCAATTGACTGAAGGTGTGTTACCATGACAATTACAGTTCAGTTATATACGGGTCAGATGATTGTGACAGTACATTCATTTTTTCTTAAATGTCACTGTTAGAGTCAATGTGGGTGAAATTTGCCAACTCTTATTTGACCAGTGCAGCAAACTGGCAAACTTGAGCATTCCTATTTTGGTAGAAGACCTTCTGCCCAACAATGGAACGATAAAAGTCACTTGATGATACTGATGGCAGTGCCAACGACGATATTTGCTGCGATGGTAATCGTATGACTCTCCAATACTATCTATGATCTATAAACAAGGTTTCTTGCAGGATTTATCTGATGCAATTTGTGCTATGAACAGTGATCTTACTCATATATTATCATGGAGCCGATCCCGTGGGCTTTCAATGGATGTTTTAAAAACGCAGGCCATAATAATTGGGAGTTCACGGTCAGTACCTAAAATACGCTGGTCTAACATATCTTCCATACAAATTCCATACAGTGAATATGTTAAAAACTTGGGAATGTTATGGGATTGTGCTCTTTCCTGACGCCCTCGATTAGTAGTGTTAGCAAAAACTTCTTATGACACTCGGAGAGCTCCGCAGACTGAAATATTAACTGTCTGTTCTTATTAAAATTGCACTAGCTCAACTTTTGTTTCTACCAAACTTTGGCTATGCCGATATTTGCTATCTTGATACAACTGAGGAGCAATGAAATACTCTTGAGCGACTCCAAAATCAATGCATTAGATTCAAATTTGTTTTGCGTAAATATGATCATATGTATATCTCATTTCCGAAATAAACGTGCTATTTAGCCCAACTGCGTCTTTCTACGTTAAAGAGCATTTCAAATGCTTCTTCTAGTCCCATTATCTGTTCTTCCGCTGCTCTCATAAGCTATCCCTTCTTACTCCTGCTCATTCGACTTCTTTAGTAAGAACTCTTTTCCCATTGCTGCAGTTTGTCTTTGGAATACCTACTCTTGACATTCGTCGGGTTAAGTCCTTAGACAATTTTAAAACCCAAATTAAAAATAACTATTTGGATGGCTGTTGTACATTCCATTTTTTATTTACTTACTATCGCAGTTATCATAATTAGATTTATTATTAGCTGTCATTTTCTCGACTGCACATCCATATCCCTATTACGTGTATACATTTCTTTGCAAACCTGTAGGTTGTCTGGAAGAAATCACTGTGATAGCTATAAGGTCTCCTTTTGTAAACTTAAAAATTAAGGATTATTATTCTTGTATAATATACACCATTTCCTACTGATGTACAGAAAAAGAGAATAAATAAATAAATAAACGCCGAAGCCACAGAACCATTGTTTGAAAACATGAAATTTGCATGAAAACGTTATTAATACGAGTACTTACTTCCGTGGAGAAACATAACCGAACGAAGCTCGCTCGCTGTTTCGTGGCTTCATCAACTGTTTTCAACTTTTAGTTTAGTTTCTGCTTTATTTATCCAGTACCGCCCCCGCCCCCCTACTTTCTCCCATTTCTGTCTGTTCATGAATACGTACATGAATTTTATAACAGCCAAGAATTTCTCGGCGGCGATTCGCGCATGGAGCGGAGATAGTACATTTCGAGAGATGCTTTTTTCGAATTCAACAGACTACCTACCAGGACGTATCGTTGGAATTACATTTTCGAATTCCAAAATACAACAGTAAACAGCTCAGTCATGTGGAGCGCAATATATGGTTGTGCTATCGAAAATTCCGCTTTGGTCTGTCAATGGTATGCCAGCCGCAAAATTGAACTTAATTGAATGCCGTTGTTTGCACTGATACCGAATTGTGGAATGGACGAAATTTGCGGAAACTATAATCCATTATTTCAGTGACGTGACCCGGATAAAATAAATGGGTATATCGAAAAATAAATACAGCAAAATATATAGCAGTATATATTAATTTTGGTTCGTTAGTATATAACGAAACTACGACCTTAATCCTCTCAATCTGATAGCAGACCCAGGATCAACAGTGGAACAAAAAATTCTAGAAATAATAAAATTCTAGGAATCATCTAATTTATGTTG
>DWEI01004966.1:0-11200 GCA_018245875.1 Mysoria ambigua
TTTTGAGCACCCGATAGCTGTACTACTTGGCATTCCAGGATTATCCATTCTTTCTGGGGCACCCTGTATAATGGTGTAAAATTAATCTAAATTTTAATTATATACTTATGCGCACAGGAGTAACACCGAGCACTTAATTTTCAATTTTTACACGATCGCTATGTTGTATTCGAAAATCAGAATGATTCCAAAAAAAGGCCGGCCGATAGCGCGCAATAAAAGTGCAATATAATTTTGTCGGCCCGTGAATACGGCGCTACTTTCAAAAGTGGCCCAGATGTTGCTAACGGTACACAGCGACAGATGGGCCTGCGTTTACCGAGGCTCCGTCGGTCGTGCAACGGCCAGCCGCTGGCACCCAACTGTGCAGCACGCAGCAACATTCGTTCCCGGGACATGGGGAGCAGCCGTGGAACAGACTCGCGACCAACAATAAAACGTAAAAGGGGGGTGATGATTAGGCGCGTTCGTGTTCGACGTATATTAATATCTCTTGAGTGGGGAGCAATTAGTTGCGTCATCACCATCATCTCAGTCAATTGCTAGAGATTGGTCTCCCCCAAAGAACACCATGTGGTCCCGTCCTCGGCTGACCGCATCCGGCACCGGTTATCCAAAAAGTTCCGTCACTTACATAAAAAACGGGACTAGTACAGGTGATATCCAAATATAACTGCTACTATTACGATAACTATGGAATGAAATATAAAAATACATTTATCGAAGGAAACGAAACCATTCGAATGCGAATTCGAGAAAGTGAGAGAAAGTACTTTTTGGTCCTCTCTGAGAGCATTTAAATTATGAAGAAGCTCACAAAGGACGACCGTTTTACAATAAGCCTGGAACGCGACAAACCTGTACGGGCGTTTTCATCTTTGAAACATGGCAAAGATTGAGTACCGCTGAATATTCGATTATATGCTTCTTTCCACACACATAATGTATTCTGCATGTGGGGCTCATCAAGCGCGGCACACGAGGCCGGCGCGCGGGAGCCGGCTGCGGCGACCAGATTGCGCAATTTGAAAACGTGACCGGCCCGCTGCCGCCGCCGGCCACGACTGTTCTGGAGAATATTTTAATATGTAGCATTCATTCGAGATTCATCAGTTGCTTAAATTTAATGTCGCTCCATGGGTACACGTGTTGAAAAACAACATGTGAATCTATCTGATATATCAAGTTTGGAAAATGTAAATAAGCCTAACATAAATTAACAGAAGTTGTATTTTTCGGTTTTGTAAATAAAAATGGAAATTAAAAGGTGCAATATGTGTCATAAAAATTTAAGGCCATGAGGTGGCGGTAGTGGTTCGACATAAATAAACGAGTATTTTAACATTTTTTACCTATATTTTTAAGTCTTCTTCTTTGCATGTAGACTCTGGCAAATTATATTGTTGAGGACCAAAACTCGGCCAATAATACAGCCTCGTCACTAGCCTTGTAAAGGTCCTCGCGTGAACAGTGTTTATGCGTCCGGCGCACCCTGGGCAATGGTCTGCGGCCGGCAAGTCGGTAACGCAGACTAGCCGATCCTCTCACCACGACTCAAAGGCCAAACCTAATATTATTAAGTAAATTTAAAATATTGACTTGTACATTTGTCATTTCACATCATACCATTATACATATCATACAGGAACGCTAATTCATATCAACAGCAGTATTATATGCATAAAGAGTAATCTCGCGTAATACTAATGTTACGAATGATCCAATTTATACAATTAAAGAATATTTGCTCCTTGATCAATTTCACTACTGACGACTTTGTATCGCCTCTGCATTATTTTTCCCCTGTCTGTAATCACTGTTTCTAAGTTAGATTAGTTTTGATGACCGAATTTGTACAAAAACAATTGATTTCAGTTGGTTATAGCGTTATGAAAAGTTAAATAATAACAAGCCAATTTGATTGAGAGTGGAACGTTGTTGGTACAGTGGGTACAATGTGGCCAACATGTCGACGTCGGCAAACAATAATTGATGAGTGCAAGCGATCGACGGGCGCCGACGGACGAGCCACATGAACATTCGTTTACGACATCTATCGAGAGCCACGCACGCGGCCGGTCGTGCTGTGCGCACGGTGATCTTGCTTTGGACCTAATGGAATTGCGAATCAAGACGCCCATTTCTACGGCAAAACGGCAACCGCTGTCGAAAGTCAAGCGACACCAACCGCGGAATGGTAAACATTTCAATATGTTTGTAAAGGTCACACATCCAAGAATTAATAGCTTTTAATTTTTTATACATGGGAAATATTAAAGCCTACTTACGTGGTGTATAAACATATTTGATTGATTATCTGTTTGTACACCAGTTCTCTCATCAACCCAAAACAAATGAACATATCGAAATGACTCTTTGACGTTTCATTCATTATAAGGTTAATTACTCTATACGACCGGAAAAACTTCCATCTGTATAGGAACACAAGAAGGGCGCATGAAGCGACTATTTATTAACACACACGGGTCGAGGCCGCGAGCACTTCGTACATGTAAGATCCACAAAAGTAACGATATCTTCAATCCCCGGGGAAATCATAACAGTCGACAAACAAAAAACAACAAGCAGTAGGAGAAGAAATGAAATCCATTACGAAAATGTTCCAGTTCACCGTTCACCGCGCGCCGTCTGTGGATACAACTTGCCACTTACTTTCATTACATCAAAGAAATGAAAATAGTACTTAGTTGCTGAACATTATTATTGTTCAGTGTATAAAGGCTCTTGCAATTTTCTTAAACGTGAGAGACCTATAGAAAATTAAAAGTTTTCACGAGGCCTCGAGAGAATAATAAAATTGGTACCATAACAACATTTTAAAAATATCTCGTCGCTCTCAAGTTTTCCAAGGACTGGGCGTTTCGAAAGTTGTTTCTGACATCGAAAATAAAACGCCAAACGTTTTGTTATCCCTTCTCTTGAAATTCCGATAATATCGACGCAAATGTGCAAATAATGAGAATGAAAATTTATAAATAAAAAATTGTTTTTCAAATTTCAATACGAATAATTTCCATTTACATCCATCTTTTCTGCGGGCGCTATCAAAAGATGGTAATGTTGTATACACAAAGAGAGTATTTTCATGGCAATGGAGCCCACGAGACGTTCGGTTCGCGATCGATCTTCATCAGCCATTTCTGTCCACCCGTCGTCTCCTATACGGTCGCACGACACTGTTGTACATACATTCTATTTCCGCTCATATGTCACGTGGGCCCACGTACGTACATCGTCTTCACAAACGGTCGTGTGAAACACACACACACACACACACACATTCATAGACGCTATCAGAGTAGGTAAATACACACATAGCACTTGATAACGATCAGAACAGACACGAAACAGGCGCGTCGCCATAAATCTTCCGTGCCGATAATGTTGCATGTTGTTTTATTTATAAAACGTCCAGTGAAATTATCTTGACACTATCATATAAGTCATTATCACATACGGCTTTAATGTTATCATCGCGGCACGAAACTCTTACGCTTCGATTACTGTTCAAAGTGTTGAAAAACAATGAGTGTTATGAGTGTTATGAAATCATGTGATCTGTATAAAAAATACATTATGTAAATCCAAACAAAGTATAGAAAAATATTTCGTTACGTTCAAACACATTTAGTTTTTACTTAAGATTTAAATGTAATTTTTCATAACTTCACGCCTGTAATTCCCGAAGAGGTAGACAAAAGGATGCAGAACACTCCCACGTTTCACCAGTTACATTTACGTCTCATTATGGAATAGGTGATAAGCTTACTGCCATATACCGGGCATATATCCAGACTTCGAACTACTACCAAAAAACCTTAATTAGAAAAAAAATGTATTGCGCGACCCGAGACTTCCCGATCCGCAGTCGCACTTGCTAACAACACGTGTAATGGCTTACGATGTAAAAAAAAACACATTTTATTTTTAAAGTACAATAATTACTATTACAAATTGCGCCCGGCGATACGCACGGCAACTGGTAACAATAACATTAAACGGTAGCAAAATTTAAGTTTATCATATAATAATTGATTACATCACACATGACCGAGTAGGTCTAGCGATACACACGTTTCATATTAAAAACCGCTCACCTCTCAATTATGATTATTACTAAAGAAAAACTCTGTACATTTCATAAGGTAAATTAAGTAACCCGAATATGCCTCTGCACATTCCAATCTGTTAATTTATGGAATTAGATCTCAAAACATTAACCGTTACATGTATGTACCATGAAATCGTATCAGAAATAATCTCGTTAAACAACATAGGCACCATGTAATCACGCGCAGTAGGTAATTATATCAACATAGCAATCAACATAGCGCATGTAAGAGTCATCATCGCTCGTACGAAAACAGCGAGGCAGGTTGATATTATCGACGCGCGCTTTAAACAAACATCGATGTTACAAACGACTCGATAATTAATCTCGCACGCAGCCGAGGTCGAGGCGATCGTCGTCGAACACAATCGGAGCGCCGCAGTGTGAAGCCACACTACATACGTCACTCGACCAGATGTAACAGTATTGTTAACGTACAAACATACATCGGTTCGGAAGTGCGTGCGTCGGTCCGATAAGAGATTAATGGGAACATGGCAAGAAATGCATACTGAGATGTGGTATCTGTATCTAAGGATATACATATATATTTGATTCCTTCTTCTATACCTACCCCGTAAAGAATCTGGCGTGTACTTATCTAGAAATATATGTACCATACTACATTATCTTTCTTTTTATGGGCACCTAAATTAGTATATATTAGTACCTTGGGCTATGGGCGATCAATATATAAAATATTGAACGCAACAAAACTCCTGTAACCGTTGAAGAGGTAGGCAGAGTAGTGTAGTACAGTCACCAATTGCGTTTACGTTCCAAATGCTATTGACATAGTAATAAAGACTCCATACCATTAAGAAAAAACCAAACAGTACTCCTCCAGGGATTCAAATCTTGGACCTTTTGTTCGTAAATCGTATCCCTTTACCTACAAGATATTTACTGTTACATAAAATGCATATATTAAAAATGTTAAAAATATACTATGTAGATATTGTCGTGAGAAAATCTACTGAATAAAAACAGTAATGAAATTTTACAAATCAATTTTATACATAGATATATATAATAAATCCATTTAAATATATGGTACCTAACTTTCAGCTAGGCAACCATTCGGCTGATATTAAATTATTCAATCAAAAGGCCAAGTCATAAAGGGAATTGTAAATGAGACAGCGCGGTGCGCGGTTAAATGCCAATATCCAGTTAGGTTCAGCGGTAACGACCGCTGAACACGCCACTAACTCACCAAAGACATTATAAACTAACCATATTAATTAGTGTTTATGAATATGTTCTCGAACATCCTTCTATAAAAAACCGCTTTCAATTTTAAATAATATTTTTTCCCATTCCCGTCCCCGTTTCCAGCGATTTTAGAAAGCAGTAAAATCTCGACGCACTCATCGTTCTGTATAAAATATGTGCCTCTTAAGATTAAAACGCAATTTGTACAACAACGAAGAAAAATATTTAAATCTAAACGGTCGGTAGGGGGCGTGAGTGTCGCCCATCCGCACGTTGCCAGCGTACTTTGACACTCGACAATAGTCGAAATACTTCTCAGCTCGAAAGAAACCCATATATATCTGATAGAGAAACAATAAATGGATTCAATATGAAAACGCTGTTTCAAACATTCGACTACTTTCTTTCAGATAAAACAGAGTTATTCGCTCTTAATCATAAATAGAAACTTCGAGAACTAAGCGACAAAAGTTCGAAATGTCGTCGTATTAACAGCAAATGGAGAGTACCGTGTCTGCGTTCGCGCTGTCTCATTAAAACTGTAGACGTCTTGTTTGTCCTTATCGCACCCGTCCATACGGATAAATGTACGAGTATGTGGAACGCGTTAGGACGTTATCTTCCGTCGATACCTATATAAGACACGCTCTTAATAGACGCTCCATACAATGAAAATGACCCTTGAGCGTTTATAACGAGGACATGTCACCTCGTTGTCCCGTATAGGGGCGCACATGTTACGAGGAGATACTTAATAAAATTTGTTAACAAAACAATGCAGCAAAACATTTATAAATATTTTATTATATAATTGTTGCCTTGAAATATGCAACGACATTCCGAACCCTTCCACGCTGATTCCGCAAATTATATTCAGTAATAATTTTATTTAAAAAGAAGAAAAAGTTCTATACGATTGTCAGTGGTAGACTATGCTTAATTTCATTGGAGATATTCATCGTCCTATGCTACCAACGAGTCGATACATATGACCATTAAACAACATTGTACGAATTATTGAAATCAATTATCAAGACGCAACAGCTGCTGTGAAACTCTTAGGTTCACCACTCAACGTCGTATCTTGCACGATTTTAACGACGCTGCTGTTAGAGCACGCGGGACTGGTGTTTAATATACTAGAACCGTTAACACCGGGTAAGACAGGATGTTGAGGCTTTGTGGAATGGAGGTTTTGTTGCAGTGAAACAGCAATCCGGATTCTTGATGAAAAATAAAAGATATAAATAATTTATGCTGAAAAGTCGTATGAAAGAATGCTAAGGTAAGCTAAGAAAGAATATATAAGTCGACTCAGAATATAAAAATCATGACTTCCTAAATTTTTTCGCCGATAGTACTCTCAAGTCATGACTAAGAAGAGAAACTTTAATATACTTCTCCCTCCAGCACTTTCTAAGGGGATAAGTAAACGAGGGATAAATCGAAATATTCTTTTGTTATTCTAATCTCAATTTGTATATCGTTATCTGGACCTTGGATCGTACCTTCGCACCTCAGTGTATCGATCGCCCAAATGAAATTGGATCAGACGCCGCGTCCGACGCCCGAGCCGACAAGGACACATGTCTTACGCAATGTTAAGATTGTTATTTTATATAAAAAAAAACTAGAGTAAAAATATATATATGACAAAATAAACTATTTTTATTGGTGACGGTATTCAGTATTGCTACTAAACTCTATTTCTATAGCATATCATGTCATCGGCGACACCTACTTATCGGCGCACATAAATAAGGTTAAAGCTGTTTTACATGATCCGCGAATAAGATACACAAAGATATACCCAACAACCCATTATAACTATAACATCGGACAATACACAGTGGTATACAGTGTGAATAACCTGTACACAACTTACCTCTATACAGTTTACGAATGAATATCAATTCAATGTCGACTTTATACATACTACCTATCTACCTATCTAGCTACGTGCGTACATATAGTGAATGATCGGCTCACCTTATAGAGGGTGTTGTCGGGCGGCGAGCGGTGGGCGGTCCGTTGGCTGTGGTGTTCGGGGCTCAGCAGGCGTCGCTTCTTGGCTGGCTGCAGCTGGCGAGCCGGCGACGCGGCCGACTGGTGATCTGGCTGACTGCTCGTTGGCTGACTGCTGCGATAGTGCGACTGCTCCGGGTACATGACATGCATTCCCTGGAACCAGAGCGACGCTATCAAGCTATCTGTATCGAAATGTTTATGTGTGTTTACACTGTATCAGCTGTTCAGTTGCTTTAACACAGGCTACGATTGTTTTGATATAATAATATAAAAATGTTGTTTAAAATAAAGTATATCTATAGAAAAGTTGGGTGCGACAATAACTAATTAAACGTAATATCAAGCCTTTAATCCCCCAATTTACGAAAAGGACCGTAAAGGACTCGTTTCAGCGGTTATGTTTACGTCACTCTATGGAATACCGGGTGAGCCGCCTATGGCTATACACCGAGGCTCACCGGGCAGATATCCAGACTCCGAACTACTACTAGAAAATCTAAGTTACTACTAGTAAACCTAGAAAGCCGGGATTTGAACTTGGGACTTCTTAGGATCTGCTTCGTTTGCTATGTTGCTTACAAGCGTCGGCAATCACGCTTGGAAGCAACACGACAAACGAGGCAGTCGACTGACAGATTAATTAAATTATTATTTATTAAGCTACATCGAATATCTGTATCCAATTTAAACAGCTTCACAGTATACAGCTTAAATAAATATGTAATTACAAGAGAACTAAATATTCTATGGTATCATAATAATAAAAGCATAATTCGTTGCAATAAAGCATAAATTCGGAAATACATGTGATGGAAACAAATTAGACTAACTGTCACAGAGCATTACTATATTGATAAATTACATCCGGCGTAGTATGGTATGGTGGCGGCATTGGCCAGTCGTGGTAAAAGGCGATCCCGCCACTGTGGCGGCAAGATGTCATTAAGGCGAAAGGAACCAGTAGAAAGCTAGCAACAGTGCATGTCGCACGCGTTATTTTAAGATTAAATAGATCTGTATATATCATACCATGTGTGTTAAAATTTAAAAAATGTAATACCCAAAAATGGAGCAGTTTCGGAATCATTGTGAAGATAATTAGAATTTGTGACGGTGACGGTGACAGGTAGTGAAGGTGGACAACCACAGGTAGTGGAAGGTGGAAGGTGGTGGTGAAGACAGGACGGAATGTACAAGGAATCGACAGTGACACCGCCTATACTGAAGATAATGGCGACGAACCTTCAGAACTAATTGAGAGGTCGGGTATACGTGATGATTGGGAGGACGTAACAGAAAAAAGACTATTTGCCTTTTAGCTCCACGTTCAAAACTACTGCGCGAAACTTGGGGGGACCACGAATATCTCAGAATATAACGAGCCCATTGGACTTTTTCAAATTATATTTCACCGATATATTGATAGAGCAAATAGTGAGAACCACTAATTATTATACACAAATGAAGATAAGTGAGAAGCAGTTGGCCAATTGTCCATTTGGAATTCGTGAGTGGACGTAACACGTGAAGAATTTATGGCCTTCATTGGTGTAATTCTAAATACAGGAACAATGCCACTTGCAAGCATATCGGATTATTGGAAAACTAGCAGCAACAGCAGAATTCCTTTCTATTCGAACGTATTCAAAAGAGACCGATTCCGTCAAATTTTCGGTATAATACATCTACAAGACAATGCATTCTCTAATACATCTTTGAGAACCCGGATTAGAACAAACGTTTTACAATATAGACTCTAACTTTGCAGAATATTTTATACCTGGTGAAGCTATATGTGACGGTAAATCAATCGTTAAATCGAATGGAAAAATTGCATTTATAACGTATAATAAATACCAAAAAGCGGATCAAACGTGACTTAAATACATATTTGCCCTACTATGGAAGATTGACAACGGAGGATCTGGAGAACCCTAATCTTCCGCTTAGCTTCCGAATTCCATTGTAGACATAAGATATTGTAGACATTCGTAGACATAAGACTAAATAATCAACTTCACATAATTCGTTCAAGAACTAAAAGAGACTGTGCAGTATGTTCCGACAGGAAAACTCCAGGCAAAAGAAGAGAAACACGTACATACCGTGATACCTGTATTCGGAAACCAGGACTTCATATCGGTGATCGTTTTTAAAAATATCACACTCTGAAAAATTACAGAAATTAAAAAATTATGTTTGTATGCACCATAAGTAAAAATCAACACAATAAATCAGTTTCAACGAATTGTGTTTTCTAATATTCATATACGTATTTGCTTTAAATGACTTAGGAAGAAATGACTAGCTGATACTCCAATCAGAGAAATTTTCCGATGACAAAGGAGCATTTGTAAAATGTAGGTTTGCCCATGAGATACTACCTTAGGGAACTTTCGCCCATCTAACATAGCGTAATTCTGCAAGACGCCGTCCAATTACAGTCATTTGGCGCGGCTACGGACAACTGTAATTCAGTTGGAGCGCGTCGTAAAATCGAGTTTTCATTTGCTAAGAGCCGCCGCCGCCATTACCGTAAAGCAAATGCGTTCTGTAAATTCGCATCGTAAAGAAAGATCGCGACACGAAAGGAGAACATTATCAAATGGAGCAAATAAGATTATCTGAGCTACAGTACAGTGTGATGTAATTTGAAAAAATAATATTTCTCTCTGCGTGTAGACAGTAAATTATTATCGTTAACGCGGGTAAGGACTTGAAACACGCAATACTTTAAATTAATTTATTACATTAATATCACGAGATTTTTTGTCCAAATATGTATCGTAGTAATGCTTCAAGAATTTAAAAAAAAAGGGCCAGTGTTTTATTTGTTATATACATCAACGAAACAGTCTAGTTACCTAATACATTAAAAGTAATCGTATATTTCCTATGAGACACTCAAAACCAACCCAAATATCCACAGACGTGGTACGACTCCGTTCACCGATTGCATATCGCCGGGTGCAAAACAATGCAATACCCAACATTATTCAGCCAGACCGAAGAAATCCGAGCGGAGTACAACAATCTAGTTTTACATTGAAACCCGATCCGACTTGAATAACTGTTGAAGCAACATGAAATCCGCTTATTAGAATAAATCTCAGTCGGAACGTGCTTGCGTGGCTTCGGCGCGACGATTAGCACTGGATTTTTGTGGCATCTCTAGCTAGGCACGTAACCATTCGCTATTCAATCGACTGTACAGCCGAGAACCTTCGACAGTAATAGCCGCTTGAAATTAATTATAGTAACAAAGACCAACTGTGTGATCAAAATTCCTACATGGAATATTCGTCGCTTCCTTCAAAGAACCGACATCGATTTAAATGAAAACTCTCGTGTTAGATATTACACCTTATAGATACAAGTGTACCGAAAAACTTACAAGTAAAATTAGCGGCTATGCTACTTATTACGTATCTACCTGCTTCCGAATTTATCAAATTATAACATACATTAAATAACAGCAATAAAAAGAAACGAACAAATTAAAACAAAAATAAAACATATGATCGCAAAACACACTTTTGTTGAGAGTATTTTTACTACAGTCATCATTTTGTCGATATGGAAATTTTATTAAAATACAACGTTCCAATTTCCAAACAAAAACAAGCGACTGCGCCAGAACAAAGTATCAATATTTCGTAGTTTCAAAAGTCTGCCAGCATAGGGGAAAGTGGGGGAAACACGAACACTAAGGGAAAACATGAATTAACCAATTAGACACTAAGTCTTTTATAACGTAACGTAACTTCACGCCTGTAATCCCCGAAGGGGTAGGCAGAGGAATGCAGAACATTCCCACGATTCACC
>DWEI01004967.1:0-11198 GCA_018245875.1 Mysoria ambigua
GCATTGAGTGTGCTTAATTCCAACGAACCTATGTGTTCGCTGTGTGTGTGCGTGTGTGTCTGTGTGTGCGCGTGTGCGTGTGCGTGTGTGTGTGTGTGTGTGTGTGTGTGTGTGTGTGTGTGTGCGTGTGTGCGTGTGCGTGTGTGTTGGTAAACATTGTGAACTTATTACAACTTAGAAATACTCCTTCTTTTCCTTCCTTCTTTCTCTCTTACGGAGATCGATAAGAGATTTTTATGGGCTGTTAGGCACCAGTTCACAATTGATGCATATTGATCATTTAACGAGCTCGCCCGCATTCTAGTGTTATAAAATATATTAAAGATAAGCTAAGTGTCAAGGAAACCGTTAAACAACCTTGCAGTTACCCATAACGTTATCTACTAACATGGCACTCACACTCGGCCAGCGTGCCAGACAAAGTTTCAATCCAGCTGGCTGGAATAACAACGAAATTCTCTCAATTTAAATATTTCAGTCGTCTAAGATCAGATACTGTTATTTCTGATCTGCAAAATTCGATCACTAACATTAATTATAAAAAAAAAACGTAATTTCACGCCTGTAACCTCCGAAGGGGTAGGCAGAGGCATGCAGAACATTCCCAAGTTAATTCCAACATTAATTATCATGGAAATTTTTTCACGATATATAAAATTTCTAAGTATTTCAAGGATTTTCAATTACAGCATACAAAAAAAAAGTCTTCCTAATGAATATATATGTTCATATCAGATCGTGTTCTTGATAATGAAACACGAAAACCGTCGCTTATCGTACGTCACCGCACGCCAACGTGGTCACATATCGTCGTGAGTAATGTTCTATGTTTCGCCTTGGCGATGTCGTGTCGTACGTTTATTATCACGAAGTGCCGTGGAATAGATTATACGTAACACAATGGGTCCGATGTTTTCCAACTGTTGTCTTTACGCAGAAAACATTCCTAGAAATGTTAACGGAAAAAAGAAATTATAAACAATGTACACATATTAGCTTTTGAGTTCGTCAATTTGTATGATAGATATTTTTATTGAACACAAAATATGTGCGTATTTGGAAGTTCCCCAACCCGTAGGAACAGCGTGAGAATAATGATCCTTCAGGGGAGGAGGCCTAGGAGCGGGGGATCTTGATGACCATCTCTAAGTTCGACAGCATTAATAACCAGGACAAAAATAGTTAAAGACGACACTGAACAAAAACATACAAGAGATCAAGACTTAACAAACAAAACCGTCGAGGCTCGAAACTATTAGCCACATTAGAACATTAAACCTAGCATAAGGTAAACCAGGAAGACGCAATAAGGATGGAGAAATAGGAGTAGTCATGCCTATTGCCGGCTACGCAACACACGGCGCGCTAGAGCCGCTCCGGGCCGATACGGAATCTGTGCTATGTTACACAGCAATTTCACGCGAATTTGCATACACTCAATTCTGCATATGGCCTAATAAAAGCTATCGCGAGTGTCTGTCGGTCGAAAAGTCCATATCATTTTCCGGCTGAGAAACCCAGCGGTTTATTGTGAGGTTTTAAGCACCTAGCTGAGAATATTTATTATGTGTAACTAACTGTATATTTGCTTGATATTGGCAGTGCACAGTGGATTATTTGTGTTTTGAATGCTTCTGAATTGTTTGCAGTTCATTTAATTTGATAGGCTACTGTCTCTTGAAATCTGGCTTCAGGCAGTATTGGATACAATTTGTAATTTTCCTTTTAATATACAATATCATTATTCCTATTGATTTAATTTACTTTATTGTATGTATCTATTTATTTATTATTCATGGTAACAGATGTATAAAATGTGCGGACGATCGAATGTTGCGGCACCCCCTCGGAAAGGCATATGTCCATATATTATTATTGACACCTATGCTATGCAATTCAATACTTTTAGCAGTAGTTCACTCACATTCACACATGGTAGGGTTCCTGAGGCTCCAGTTCTCTTATACACTGAGGTTATTTAAGGCTTATTTAAAAATAAACGAAACGCTGGTACAAGTTGCACAAGTTGCCGGTACGTCAGAACGTCCATATCATTTTCCGCTTGACGGAACCAGCCTGGACGTTTTAAGCCCGAGTATTAATCTGAGTCTATGAGTTGTTTATTACAAGACGCTATTTATACGTGACGATTTATTTTTAATTTGTTGTACAGATAGAGTTTCTTTGGCATTTATGCGCATATCAAGTTGCATGGTTCAATCTTTTATTTATCTGACTCTACTCGTTCTAAAATTCCAGTGAGACAGGTAATTTTTGAAATACAATTTTTATTTAAATAATAATACTCCGGTGTGCTATATATTAGAAGATAGGTTTCAAAATAATAAATTAATTATTAAATTGTTTTATCTCATGATTTTTGTATAAGAAAATTATTAATATTAATAACACCTTTATTATACCGAATTCTAGAACACAAGTAGAACACAGTTTCTAAAACAGGAATAAACCTGCCGCGAATTAAATTCAGTGGTCAATTAAATACAGCTCATTAAATATGAGCAAACATTTAAGTGTTTAATGACCGTTGCTGCCAATGCTTTTGTGATAACGCAATCTTTTATTTGTTCTTCCACGAAAAAAATTCATACAGTTTCACCTTCGTCTATAAAATGCTGGTTCACAACTTCATCTTATATTGTCGTATGCAAGGTAGTTTAAAATTATGCAAAGCATTGAACTCATAAATAATTCAATGGGCAAATTGAAAATTTACAATATATTATAACAAACCTCTAAATTAAATAAAGCGTGTCGATCATCATTAATATTCGTTACTAACTTATTAACCTCGATACATAAAAGGAGTGAAAATTCACATGTAACGGCGCTTTATGCATAAGCTCATTCTTGACAATGCGTTGTGACACTTGCTGCAATGGTCGCCTCCTCTCCATCGTTACTCGCTTCTTTGTCCGGGTTTCTATGGTTCTGTACTTGTACACACTGTACGTATTCTGTTATAAGACGTATTACTCATGTACTGTCTTCATAAGTAATGAACCATTGACTATTGTTCTGTCGACCTATATGTCTTTACATGATATGTAAGTCCACTTTCAAATGTCATAAGTTATAAACTAAGCTCATGCACTAAACCCATTATCGATTCTTACATAAATTTAAATATGTTTGCTGCTAGTGTGCATTAAACAATCCCATTACTTATTTATTCTCAAGTAAGCAATTTGACTAATTATATAATCGAATATTCCAGAACATAAAGAATCATTACGGCTACAATTAAGTATCGTTTAATACAGAAACAAAGGTACTTATAATATCTGCGCATAGAATTGTAACATTATAGAAAATGAATACAAAACCCTAGCGAATTGGGCAATGTCTAGATTCAGACAAATGTGTATAAAATGGGCATGCAACATTTATAAATGCGACATGCATTATACATGATACAACGTCAACGTATACACATGGTGCATTACTGACTATGTCACGGTCGATACGTAACAGATAGGTGGAATATACCAGCCGCTTGAACGAGGACGGCCGCCAGCGCCCGGCACGGAAGGGGCTGGAGAAATTGCGTATGATTAATGTTTTGTACGTTGCGGGGCTCAATATTATATTTTTGTTCATATAAAATGCTATACGTCAGAATGTTCATATAAAATGCTCCGTTGGTTTCATTATAAAATCATAAATAAAGAAACGAGTTTTCGTTCCACATTTGAAGGATTACGAAATATGCACACACAGTTACAAAAAATTGTAGTGAAAATCTTTTTTTTCAAAGTCTATCACAATAAAATTGGTTCAACTAAAACAAAATATGAGTGCGTAGAGTACTTAGAAGTAAGTAAAGAGAGTCCCATTCCTGACATCAATTGTTCGTTCAAAGCCTATTGTATGAGCGTGTCTTGTTGAACGTTAGCCTATTAGATCGGGCGAGTTTCCGTCGCGTAGTGCGTATCCATTTGTTATAAGGCTTCGCGTACATATTGGACACAACTTACGGATTAGGGCTAATTCGTATTTTTTTTTTGAAAGGATTCCTTGTTTAAGCGTCGAATCTGTGTTACACGTGTGTCAGGAAATGTTTACACTGTGCGCACGGCGCAACCGCCGTGTCCATGCTTGGTTCGATGCGACGCGCCACGGGAGGAGGCTTTAGTCGAGACAAGGGGCTCGGTGGCGGCGGCGCGCGGGGCCCGCATGGCCGTTGCGTGGTCTTGGTGCGTTGTTGGGCACTTCCTGCAGTCACGCTTGGCTCACCAAATAATTATTTTCTACTGTGCATCAACGTGCACCACAAAATTTCATTCAATGTGGTGTGGTATTGCTCTATTATTTATTTGCTATTCATCACAGTATTATTGTTGTGGAAAAAAATGTACCAATTGTAATGTCCTTCTAATTTGATCATGACGCTTGCACCTGTAATTGAGGTGACACTCACCTGATGTTGTCGCTTCTGTATTATATGTAATTGTAATAGTGTACACTTTGTTGGTGCAACTAAATAAATAAATAAATTCAATCATTGCCCCATGTGAGACAAGTTTTCAAACTTCTATCTAGGCTGTTGAAATTTAGGCCGTGTGCTAACTGAATAACTTCACCGCAAACACTCCCACTTCAATCGCTTTAGTAAATAATAGACAAATTTGAGTTCTGGTTTGAATTTTTTTATGATTTTAAACTTCAAAACCGCTTGATAGACGCGTAGATTCCTTCTTTAAAAAGTTATTAGTTATTTTATGCCTCTCTATTTGAGCGTGGATTATTCGTTGCAAATAGGGAACACAGAATTTATTTTAATGAGCAGTAGCTTATTAGAAACTGGATGGGTGGAGGACCACTGGTACATTTCGGTCTTATTTCCGTCCGAAGCACGGAATCCGAAGTCGAAATAAATATGAATTCTACAGTCAACTATGATAGTGTGTGCACACATAGATCCAAATATCGTATTAGCACAGATATAGAGAGATTCTTTAGTATCTAAATGATTCGATACGCGTTTGGCAATAACCAAATTGAGTATCATGGCTCGAGTATCACGCTAGGTCCACGAAGGAAAGGTGACCTACGAATCATGTGGAACAGGAAGCACGTTTGACCTCGGCTAAGACCTGATAAGGCGAAGCTGCAAGCGCAGCTATACACGAAACAATGGCACGGTTCTCGTAATATCTTGGAAACCACAAATTAATCTAACCGACAATAACACTGGAAATGAGGTATGTAAGTTAATACGCTCGTAAAGAGTTTATCGTATGTATTTATTATATCTTTACACATTTTCTATCTAGCTCCAACTGTGAACTCGTACTTGTGTTATCATACCGTATATCCCGATATGTATATATTGGGTATGACGTATATAAAAGACGATATACACGGATGCCATATACGTATACTGTCATATATGTATACACAATTTGGGAAGTTCCTTGTAATGTTACTTTTGGTTTTTTCTTAGATATTCTAGTTGAAATATCTAGTAGTGGTTTGGCGTACGGATTTGTACCGGGCGGCCTGGTTTATTCCTGGGTGATAAACATACCTGGTGAAATAACAATAATAATTCTTTATTTCGGATAAGACAATTATTAGTAAGTACTTATGATCCATCCATATATTGTTAGTAAGTACTTAATATCCATGTTAGTATAATGAGTTAGAAATGTTGAGAGTATCTAGATGTGTAGAAATGTTTGAGTGTACTGTATCTGACCCTCTGCTGGCCTATTAGAGTACTACGTGGGGTTACAGGATATATAACATATTAGAAAGATAGTTGTTTGTTTCTTGATAATAATAACGACCACATTTATAAATTAAAGATTTTTCTTTAAATATTGATGATTAAACGAAATATTAATTTTTAATAAATCAATTGTCTACAAACGTATATGTATTTGTTTTAAGTCGGACACACGGCTTCAAATAAGCCATTTCTCAGTTTACAAATTCATATGCATTTATGAAAATTAATTGAATAAAAATTGCAAAAAATGCGAAATCAAAACATGTTCTAATATTAAATATACTGAAATGGTAACATTGAAACCTACTTTTCGTAAGATATCAAAGATAAAAGAAGGAATGTATAATTTTATTCATGTTACACAAATTTTAAAATGAAATCAGTCTTACTAATTGGCGTTTCGATGTTTGCCGTCAATCCTATCCGATCAGTACTGTTGATGAATCAAAGTCGGATAAGTCCGAAGGCCGCGACAGCCCTAGCATGTCCCGCGGTGCGTGCAATGTGCAATAGTCCGAGAGGCAGTTGCATATTGCGTGTCGTATTGTGAGTGTATCTCGTGTAATTTCCTGCAACTCGCTATCTGAGATATGTGTGTACGTCGCTGGACGAAGTTTGCGCAAGCTCGCGTGCTCTCTACCGTAAATCTCGTTACGTTTGAAATGGGGTAACCTGCTGACGTCATCTTGGTTACCACTGAATATATACGAATGTTTAAGATACAACTGGCAAAATAAAATAACAATGACACCGAGATCAATGTATCTACAAATTGGTACCAAAACATATAATTTTTTTTCTCATAGTTTTATTTAATGAAAAACAATGGTAAATGGTATTTAATTCCAAATTACCTACAAAAACGTTTATTTTTCTAATACCCACGTCTGAAGATAGCATGAAGCATATCAAGCAAGTAGCATCAGGGAAAAGGAAACGTAAAAAATGTATACTTAATTTCGAAACAATCATTTTTCTCGCCAAGTTTACCGTAACCAAACAAGAAATGAGGCTGCCGAGTGTTGCGCTTAGGAACGCAAGTGACACGTGACTGCTCGCCGCGTTACCCCATTCAACTTCTCCATTAACGCTGATCATATTGAAGTCATACGTTTTTATCCATCGACTGTTATTACGGAATTCGCCGTGACCATTATTATTAGCGGACGCAGGTAAGTGAAATTCAAGAGTCTCAATGATACAAATATTTATAGTGCATAAACTTCTTTGCATCTTGTAACGATGACTGGAGCTCAGTAGGGCTTCTGCGTTAATTTTAGGTAGCCAAACCAGTACGGCCATAACCATAATAGTGATATTATTATACCTATATAAAATCATGGAATTCGAGTAATACGTGAATCGCCATAAACATCTTCCCACAACTTGTAGAGTTCCATAAAACTCAAACTTAATTCGACTCACAAAAGAAATTTCAATCGGGTATTTAATACGTTGCGCAATCCGAATTCTCTGTATTCGATAGCCCGCTATAAATGAGTCGTAAAGGTTATATTACCTATTAACAGCGCACCGAAATTCTTGAATTGTTCGGAGAAAGTGCAGCAAGCGTAAAATATAAGAGTGTTATATTTCATTCCTGGGTAGTTCATTCTGGGTAGTTTCATTCAATAGTACATGCGGCTAAGAGTTCAAGACATATAATCGTTAACAAGCAAGCCGGGGTCAATCCAGCGATGAAAGCGACGATACCACCATCTGCACTAACGAGACGGTAAAACAATAAATTTGCAGCTGATAGACTTTATTAGGACCGGATTGGAAGGATCGTCGCCAATTTCAACATGGCCAGAAATAAGAAAGTTTCTTAATTAGAACGCGAAGCGATGGCTATATGAAAAAATATAATGCAACCACAGCATGCCTTTACATTTTTTTGCATTTCAATACTCTTGTGTATATTGTAAATCTCCGTAACACAGCAACCATATTTGTTTAAAAGTCTTCTCGTTGGCTTTCCAGGTTTCCAAGAAAAGACTTTTCCTTAGTGACATCAATGAAAAACGTAGATACTAAAGCAGTACGTATGGAAGACGTGAGACAATAACGACTCGTGCTATCATTCGATGCAAGCTGTACATGTAACTTCTCTCGTGACGAGCTCTAAGGGAAAAGAATCGTGCACTCGAGCACGCTCACACCAAGGACGATCACGCGATGCCACAGAGGTATTATTACTGAACTGAAAAGCTCATTAAAATAATGGTCCGATAGCTGGATGGAATTAGAGATTGCATTGAAGAATGCCATCGTTGCTGTTCGAAAAGCAAGAATCTAGAAGACTCCCATACCGACACCGGGATTATGCTTACGCAAAGTATTTATCGGTATGTGCCTACAGGAATGTAGCTATTATTTCCAAGCCGGCTGTGCAAAGAGAGAGTGCGACACGTAAGAACGTGCAAGTTTATCAACATTTCTTAAACATAACGATGATTCTCGACTTTATAATGTCAGATGGAATCTATAATATATTACAAAATCGTCAATAATGCAAAAGCGCTGTATGTGGAACTATCGAGAAGATAAAATTATTAAAAGTATAATCAAAACGCTCGACGGTGATAAGATATTGTCCATAAATCGATAGCGGATATCTGTTAGCGGCGTAGGCAAACAAGGGGTGGTTGAAAGGACAAAAGCGTGAAATTAATACCAACTCAATATAAAGAGGTAAATCCAAACCACAAGTAGGCGGTAAAGAGACACATATCAGATTACTATAAAATAAAAAGAGCGTAAATGCACAGTCCGATACACAAGCGGAACGAAACTGAGGTCATTGTGACGAAATCAACTGAATAAATGTTTCATTGTGCACATACTTACATGTGCTATTGAATTAACGACCATGAAGAAGTGGGCACAAGTGGAGGAACACTGAGCACGCAAATGTGGAATTACAGAAAAATGTGTCATGTTTGGATATCGAGTGACAATATCATTTAACTCAGACATAATTGTATGGTTTGCTCTAGCAGATTCGTTGATAGAAATAGCATAGCAGATTCGTTGATAGAAATAGCATGTTAATACCCGTCTGAGTGAGTCCGATAAGTCTAATGAAGATACATTATGACCAACTTTCATCTAATACTCTGATCGCAAGTTTATTAGTCGTGGTCGACGGAACAATGGACAAAGAATCAACAGCCTGCTGATCCGTTGATTGAACGCCTACACCGGACACGGCGAAAGTGATCCGTCATCCGGCTGTCGCGAGATATTTAAATACCCAGCCACTGTATTACGTTGTGGTCTTGCATCTACTGTTATTACTTTTACATTACAAAGCGCATCTGTAGTATTAGATTTAAATTGACCGGGCGGCTCGTTGCCATACTATAATATTATAGCTACCTGAGTATGTTGTTCTAGTGTATTTTTCATAGTCAAATCTAGTGTGCAATAACTCGTATGTACGAGCTGAAGTGATTAGGAAATATTAAGTAAAATAACAAAATTAACAAAGAAACTGCACTTAAAGCGTAAAATCATATTAGTGAACTAATGACATGTATAAAGTTAATAGCAATGGAGGTATCTATATCTGATACACAACGCACACACGACGTGAAAGTGCAAGACCATTTATGGTAGATCATCACGTGTGATAGTTAGAACAATACCGACCTTGATGTAACACGACTGCGCGGAGGAAGCGGTCTCTCGCAATATGAAAAACACAATCACTGTGCAGTACATGATACAACAACACAATAACGAGGCATTTGCCAATATACAATCGCGAAACGAGATGAGGACGTTACGATCATTAGTGAGAAACTTATTAATATCAACAACTATAAAATTTTATTAGCCTCGATAGACTCGTTAATGATTTCCATTCATTAGTGAATTATAATTTTGGAGGTCGCTATTATACGGAGATTATTGTATTCATTAATGTTTATATAGTTAACTAATAGGATATTCAAATAAATATTATGCAGAATGAAGGATTGTGAAATCCTTGTTCATTTCACGGTTTAATGACCCTATTAATTATTCTGCCTTTATAATAATCTTATGAAAGCATAAATTCAATCTCATTTTAAAGCTACAGACACTTGCATGGTGACGGTGTCACAAAAAAATATCCATTTAAATTCCAGCAGTAAAAGGCGATGCTATAATTTTAACGACACCATATTTCTGCACGGCCATTAACGCTGCAAGAACCGGTGGTGTATTGGATAAGATGATAATATAAATAAATTCGAAGGTGTTGCAAAATATTCATACCCAAATGGTGGGCTCGGATCGTTGGCAGATGACATGCCACTTTCTCTCGAATGCTCCGCACAGCAACCCGGACGTACCGTTTTTGCATTGTTTTTGTTAATGCGATATTATTATTATCGTCATATGAAATTGAAAGTTAATGTACTATACGCACAGGTAAAAATCGAAAGCAAATCGTTCAGTCGCTTTAATATTTAGGTTGCGTTGCCTTATTGGTCTCAGCTTTCGCTTTTTTTTTGCTTTTAAAGCCGATTATATCTAAGATTGCAATATAATAGTATCATGAACGAGTTTATCCGCCTGAACTTCTCGTGTCCATCTGTCAATGGGTCTATCGTAATTAAATATTTACTCTGTATTTAAATTGAGTGTTATGTTTCTTGATGTTAGTGGCACAGAAGTTGTATGTAATCGCTCAATTTCTTCCTACAATTATGTGAATTGTTACGTGTGCAGTCAACATTACGTAGATAAATTTAATAGAGTCGTTATTACGATAGTCTTAAGCACATGTTTGAAAATCTCGCGATAATTCCTAGAATTTAACTAAATTAGAATATATGTATAATAGCAATAATGTATGAAATGATTTAATTTCCGGTTGACTTACCCTCTCGCAAGGTGGCGGTGGAGGCACATCGACCTCCGTATAAATACAGAGTGTAGATTTTCTCGACAGCGAATCGCTGGCGAGGCTGCTCGAGCTGGAGCCCGTCGAGAACTTCATCTTGACGCTTCATCCAGTTCTTAAGGACACAGATATCTTTCCTTTTCAGGTAACTTCCAGCTGCACTTCCATGTGGTGTTTCCGGCACATCACACAAGTGAGAGTCACCTGATGATTCTCTCTAGCTCCTCCTCAGCCTCGTAAGCTTGTTCAGGCCGTAGGTGAACTGTTTGCGTAAGTGACAGCGTATTGGTAGCAGAGTGTTCAAAGTCAGCCTCAGACTCCCAAGGTCTTTTCCGTAGTCAAAACGCAATCGGAATCGCCAATTGCACGAGCCTGCAACGAAATAATGAATCCTTCTTTAATTCATTCATACTGATCCATAGAAAGCAAACAATAATCCTCTGGTTGATGAATTATGAACAGAACGTCTTGCCTCAGCGTCAATATGTCATTAATGAGACGGAAAAAGATCTTACAGTGACACACGAAGCAAACCGATAGAGCAGC